>JANRGW010034066.1:0-63780 GCA_024733675.1 Psilopsiagon aymara | reverse complement strand
TTCTATCGTGCTGGGGGGCGTAAAGGCATGGGTTGAGTACTGTGCGGCACTGATCTCAAAGTAGGGTGCTTAAAAGGGGCCTATGAGAAAGATGAGGAAAAACCGAGCAGGGCGTGTTGTAGGACACAGGGTGCTGGGTTTAAACTAAAAGAGGGGAGATTAAGGCTGGATGTAAGGAAGGAATTCTTTACAATGAGGGTGGTAAAACACTGGCACAGTTTGGCCAGGGAGGTGGTGGATGCACCGTGTGTGATTCAAGGCCGGGCTGGATGTGGTTCTGAGCAACCTGATCTAGTTGAAGGTGTTCCTGCACATTGCAGGGGGTTGGACTGGATGAGCTTTGAAGATCCCTTCCAACCCAAACTATTGTGTGATGTTAGGAAGGGCAAATGGGAGCAGTGATGGAAAAGGGTCAGCAAGAAGAAGTGTGACAGTGCAGAAACACTGTCTGTTCCACATCTGTATTTAATAGGTACCTGATCATAAAGGAGTTAGCTGGCATCGGGAATCAGTCCTAATGTCCTCCAGTGCTCTGTTCTAGAAACACGCTTGTTGCAGCAATCAGCAGTAGAAGCCTTCCTGCTTTTCTTTCAGACATGGCTCTGTATTATGAAGCACTCTGCAAGTCTCTGAAGTGGCAGATGGCCACGCAGCTGCTGAACAAAATGAGGAAAGCCAGTGAGGAAGAGTTGAAACGTCTGGACAACAAATTAGAAGATGCAGAAAAGAACTTGGGGAGAGCAAGATCCGAGATGGAATGATGGCAAAAGCTGAGTACCTGTGCAGGGCTGGGAACAAGGTTGGTGCATGTAGGGGCTTTATGGACTCATGAAAACCACTGCATTGTAATCCTTTTATCTAGGCATGTTGAGCACTGAATGACCGTTGTGGTTTAAATCCAGTCGGCAAATCAGTCATGCAGTCACTCACTCACCCTCCGCCCCTTCTTCCCCCTGCTCCTGGAGGGATGAGGAGAATCGAAGGAATGTAACTCCCACAGGTGGAGATAAGAACAGTCCAGTAACTAAGGTATAACACAAAACCACTGCTGCTACCACCAATAATAATAATAATGACAAGGGAAACGCAAGGGAAGAGAATACAACCGCTCACCACTCACCAACTGATATCCAGCCCAACCCAGCAGTGATTTAACCCTACTGGGTAACTGCCCCCAGTTTGTATAGTGGGCATGACGTGCTATGGTATGGAATACCTCTTTGGTCAGTTCGGGTCAGGTGTCCTGTCTTTGCTTCCTCCCGGCTTCCCCTCCTCCCTGGAAGAGCATGAGGCTCAGAAAGTCCTTGGTCAGAGTAAACATTGCTGAGCAGTAACTAAAACCATTTGGTGTTACCAGCGCTGTTCCCAGGCTGAGAGTCAAAAACAGCACTGCACCAGCTACTGAGGAGAAAAATGACTGCTACTGCTGAACCCAGGACAGTGACTTAGAGTGCCCTCTAGGGCACAACTCAAACATGGTGGGAATAGGGGAGGGTGTTACTGAAATTCAGGGAAAAAAAATAAGTAGCCCTTGTAAGAAAACCATTTTCCATTTGTATGTGTTATTTCTTTCCTTGTCTTAGAGACTTTTCTAAGGTGTTTACACAGTAAAACTTGAAATCAAGATACAGAGTAGGTTTTTATAGAGATTTAGAAGTTATATTAGAATCACCTCTTTTAACCTGACTTAAACTGATTCTTTAAGATTATTCGATGTTAAGAGTTCTGTGGGTAACTAAGAACATCAGGACTATCAGCAGAAGATGACACAGGAACTTAAAACAGACATTTTGTGAATATTCTAGGTGCTTTTAACATTCTTACAGTAGAAAATGCTGTCTTGTTAGGAGGAGGCGCTCGCTGCCTTCCGCAAGACCTGTGACAAAACTGTGGCACTGGGGCATTGTCTGGATATTGTGTTCTATCTCCTAAGGGTTTGCTTATTTTACATGGATAACAACCTCATCACATGGATCATAGAGAAGGCAAGAAGGTATCGTTTAAGTGTACTAAAGCACTTTGAGATGAAGTGGAACAAAAGCAATGGAAGATAAACACTTTGCTGTCAAGAAATGACTAAGGCTGGTTGTGAGACAGTCACAGGGGGTGGGTGATACCTTGTAGCAGAACACTTACTACACCTGGAGTTTTTTTATGAGAGGGAAGAGAAAAGAAAGATTAATATTTTGTGTCATTTGTTTTTTAGCAGCTGATTTGAATTTGTAGCTCACCCCCTGCTCGCACTTCTCTGTTCTTAGAACAGAGTGATGAATAATCGTGTGTGATTAGCTTGTACAACTGCCAGCTGAATGCAGCTGCTGCCAGTGCCCCCTAGCTGCCTCTGTGAAGTGCCAGAGCAGTCCTGTCTCTGGAAGCAGGAGCCTGGTGTCAACATGGTGCAGTTGTTCCTCCTGCATTTCCACTGCTATCTTCTGTGTTCCTGTGTTTCCAGGTTTGGAATTTCATCAGTTCCTGTAGGAAACTGCTGTTGCCAGTCTCTGCTGGTGCCATGAGACACCAAGGCAGAGGGGCAGGGGTCTTCCCAGTTACCATGTTTCTTGGGCCATGGCTTTTTGTGATGTCTTCTCACAGCAACAGGTATTTGTCTCTGCCTGTGCCCCTGCTCACAGCCGCATCAGTTTTGTGTTAGTATAGTTCTTAAAACCATATTGACTTTCAAATATTTTCTGTGCTGCTAGTTGGACAGCTGTGATTTGAGCAGCAAAGGCAGGGGAAATACATTGCTGCAGCCAAAGCTGACAGCAGTATTTACCTGCACATCTCAAAAGACTGCTGTCACAACTTAGGGGGCTGTAAACTTTTCCTTTCAGGAGCTTACACTGTGCAAAAGCGTCTGGCCTGTCCCAGGGAAGCCACTTACCTATCCCTCTCACAGAGCCTCCTGGACTGTGTCAGCAAGCTGTAACAGAAAACAAGTTATTCCTTCTCTAATCACATGATAGCAGTTGTTTTACTGTACTTTACGTAAGTAAATATGCATTTACGTGAGTAAATATTGCTTTTTATTCTATTTTCAGTCTAATAGAAGAAGGAGGAGACTGGGACAGGAGAAACTGTCTCAAAGTGTACCAGGGCCTCTACTTTGTAGCTATTCGAGATTTCAAAGGAGCAGCCCAGCTCTTACTTGACAGTTTCAACATTTACATCCTATGATCTGATGGATTACAAAACATTTGTGACATACACTGTCTATGTCAGCGTGATTGCATTAGACAGGCCTGACCTGAGGGAGAAGGTAAGGAAAGCAGGTAACGACACAGTTTATCTGTTTATCTCCAGGCTGAAAGTGATGGTATTTAAACATGTTTGTTTGCTTTCAGGTTATTAAAGGAGCAGAGATTCTGGACGTATTACTCAGTTTGCCAGCTGTACGGCAGTATCTCTTTTCTCTCTACAAATGCTGCTATTCAGCCTTTTCCTAGGCATTAGATAAGTGTCTTGTTTTGGCGTACAACACTAGTTTAGGTGCTTCAGTTCCTTGTTTCAGATTCAGACACAACTTTCATTTGTGTATCATACAGTCTAGAAGTAGAACTTCTTTATGCAGGAAAGAAAAGAGATTATTTTACAGTGACCTAAAATCTGCTGCTGTTTGACTTCTCAGACAAGCAAAGAAGAATTTAATGTACAGTGAGCCTTCTGAAAGGTTACATCTGATGAGGTGTAAAAGCATTTTGGAAATGGCTATGCAACACTGTCTGACCTGAGGTGCCAGATCAAGATGGGAAAGCTTTGAATGTTTTGATCTTTGAAAGAAGTTCTAGGACTTGTAGACTAAAGCCCCTGAAATCCCAACCTGTAAAAGAAATTACATAGAAGGTTTTCATGGATCTTACCTTTGGCTTTTGGCTCTGGTTTGTATGTAAACAGGTGATACTGAAGGAGAGCTTTTCAGAATCTCATTCTTGCCAGTTCTCAGACTGCTCGTTTTTCTTTGTGACAAGAATTTGAATACAGGAAAATGAAATATTTAGGAAGAGCAAAAAAGAACATTTCATTTTATAGAAGACTGACGAGACTGGGAGCCAAGGGCAACATTTTCCTACTGTTGGCCTTACCACTAGCTGTGAACTAAAACTGGTGGGAGTAAAAGTTACTTCAGTGCCTGGAAATCCTTGTATTTAATAGTACAAGAAAGTGAATATTATTTCCTTACACAGCTTGGGGAATGGCATTTCTTCAAGTAGTTACATACCAAGTACTGCTTGTTTCCCAGCACGTAACAGCAGGGCCCAGCACTTGCCTTTAGCGAGGAGGTCTCCTCTGTGCTGACAGAGGGTCTCACTAGCTTTGCCACAACATCGTCTGCCTGTTCTCACTACTTCTGGTTCCAGGACTGATACAAATTATACAAACTTACTTCTCTTTGGTGTAGAGCACCTGAAGTAGGCAAGAACACAATATAGTTACATCCACACTGGTTACTTATTAACTGGTGTTACCTGGTTTATCTACAGAACTGATAGTTTCCATTTCTTAGAGATTACTGACTCCTTTTCTTATTCTTTTCAGCTGTTGTAGAGCAAGAGACGAGAAAGGATTGGCTCTTTGCACCTCACTATCGATACTAAGTACGGGAAATGAGAATTCATGCCTATAGCCAGCTCCTAGAGGCTTACCAGTTACTGACATTAGGATACATGGCAGAAGCATTTGGAGTCAGTGTAGAATTCGTAGATCAGTAAGTTATTTGGCTTTAAAAGTTCATGAAGATCTTATTTTACACCTTTGAATTATTTATAATGATCCCATTATGAATAAAACCTGTGTTCTGCTTTGATTCTAACCATGCCAATTTAAGTTTCTGTGGAAGAAACTTAAAAAATTAAGCAAACCTTATGTTTCAGTAAAGAAAATAATTTTAGTGCAATCTACGCCAAAACTTAACTTATAACTTTGGGGATCCGCACATTTTACATACCCTACATGTCTCCTTATCTACTTCTTGCTTTCAGGTACATAGGCTGGATCTGATGTTTTTCATTTCAAACATACTCTGCAGTCTCAACTTGCAGTTCTTTTCTAGTGTAAAACCAACAGACTTAGATCAGGATGAGAACTAAAGGGAAGTGCAAAATTGACTTTTACTCTGTATACAGGAAACTTTGATTCAAATGCATTCACTAGAGTCATTCCTTCATAGATAAGTTTCATAGAAACATAGAAAAGTGTTAAAGAAATGTGAATACTGCTTGAAATACTCAGAAATTAATTAATAGGTATTTCAAGAGAAACCAAATACCTTCAGTACAAAGTCAAATGTGTTAAAGTCATACTAGTCCTTATGTTTCCCAGTAATTTATTAGTAGCTGTAACTTGTCTTACTGTTGATCACAGGAATTTTTTCTTCTACTATCAGTAGTGTGCTGTAGACCACCAGCTGATTAAGCAAAACAGTAATTAAATCAAGCAGCATATTTGGAGGTACTGCAAAGTACTCCAAACTGTTCAGAGGCCTTCCTAAGGAGCTGATTGAATGGATTGAAGACATTTACCTCAGGATAAATTACAAGTAGGCACACTGCACTGCTGCTACCTTTTCATTTGAAGAGTAGCTGATGATAAGCTAAGTGATAATTTCAGTCACTCAGTTATGACCCGTTAGCTTGAGAAAAAGGTACTAAGATGTTTTGTATTGAGATCCCTAGAATTCTTTTATGTAATGTCCAAGCTTTTGTAAGATGAGGAGGAAGAAGATACCTTATGAAGATACATAGTTTGTTGCTTCAGAAACACAGTGTGTTGGCACTGCTGTTCTGTAACAGCAGGTTCAGGGCTGCTGGATCTGCAAGTCCTTGCTGAAACATCATTTAACCAACTTGCTTTTCTTTACCTAGAGAGCTTTCAAGATTCATTGCAGCAGGGCAATTACACTGCAAAATAGACAAAGTCAGTGAGATTGTAGAAACTTAACAGGTATACTGACAGTTCCTGACAGCCCAGTTGAATTCTAGACATTTATTACAGAAATGTAAGTGGCTTTGTGTAAAATAAGTTCTCACTTCTCTTTTTTTTCTCCATCACAGTTCCTAGGCCTGATAGCAAGAATTGGCAGTACCAAGAAACCATCAAGAAAGGCGATCTGCTGCTAAAGAGAGTTCAGAAACTTTCCAGAGTAATTAATACGTAATTTCTTTAATGCAAGGGAATGCAAACTTTAGATGTTTAAAACATTTTGGAAGTAACCTACAAATATATTGCATAACTTGCTATACTGCAGGTTAAAAATACGATGACTAGCAAGAGAGGTAGTGTTTTTACTTTCCACTTCATTCTGTAAACAATGTTCTGTTTTGGTGTATGGATCCTGGTTCAGTTATTAAATGTATGATACAGTTGGTGATATCCTGTAATACACTTTGTTTCTTGACCTCACTGTGTATACAGTGGTAAAAGATCTGTGAGCAGGGAGATCCACTGGTGGGTCTGTGCTTGGTTTTTAAAGACTTCTGTGTTTTAATCCAAGGTGAAAAGGATCAACTGCATAATAGTAAAGTAGCCAAAATGTTTAGTTGAGATTGTGCACTCCTGGCGGGACAGACTCCTGTTAGGAGAGGGCTGGAGGAGTAAGGATACAAGTCGCTGTGGTGAAGCTGTAATATAACCACAAAACCTGTAAGGACTGTAACTTTGGGAACACCTTTACCTGAAGTAGTGTCTCCCTTAAGATTACACTTTTGCTAGCTGTTGAAAACAAAGTCAGCACATTAGCAAAGCATTACACTTGTAATTCCTTCCTCTGTTAGATGTCAAATTGATGGTAGGAACAGTAGAAGATCCCATTGCAGTTTGACACAACTGATGAGATGCGGATGGGGTGGGGGGTACATGTCTTTCTCCACAGCTGCTAAGGAATAAAGATCTCAAGCTGCTACCATCCTGATGACACGTGGGCTCTGGCTGGGGCAGAGCCTACAGCAGCAGCTGTTCCCCACCTGGCTTGGCTTGAGGTTTTTTTTCCCAAAGAAAATCTGTCATTTAGTTCTGTTTGATGCCACTGCACTTAGAAACTCAAGACAACGAGGCTAACAAAGGCTTCACTCAGGAGAAATCTTGCTGCTCTTTTAGCGTAGCTAAGAGCAACAACAACAAACTAAACCAACAAAACCCCCAAATATCTGCTTTGTGTCAAAAATCAAAGTATTCCTAAAGATTCCCAGTGTGCTGCAAGGTATTTGCAGAGCTTTCAACTTTAAAAGTTTATTCTGACATCACTGTCCCCCTGTGAGAGTCAAGCATTTCAGTCTGGTGTTCTCTGCTCAGGTGGGTGAAAACTGTTCAGAACAGGCACATGAATCCTACCAGAGCAAAGACCCCCTTTGACAGTCCTGCCTTGCTTGCATTGTGATCTCAGCCTCTGTCATGCGAAGGCGGACTCAGGAAGAGCTTGGCAAAGCTTTTTGTGCCAAGAACTGGCAGGAAAGAGTCGTGACAGTTTTACCTGAACAATGTTAAGGCCTTGTGCAGCAGTTCAGCCTCTCAGTTCAGAAGTGGGACACAATCCTGGATGGTTGTAGGGTAAGGCAGCACCTCCTCAAGTCCACAGCTGGATGCAGAAAGGAGCTGTCTCTATTACTCTCCTGCAAAGAAGAAAACCCAGTGTGTACATAGTTCTTTCCATAGGGCAGGAATGCTGAGGGCTCAGGGTGGTCAAGCATTTGGCTGATCAAAAGCACATTTTTTCCTATTCTTCCATTTTTAACTGCTACTTCAATTTCCATGTCAAATCAGAAGCAATGAAATTTCTGTTCCCTTTAAACCTTAAAATAGCTTCAAGTTACCTTGCACCACCCCGTGGTCATGTTGGTTTTACCACTGGTTTATTTCCTGTCACGATTTCCATTTACTTTATTGTGATTGTGAGCAGGGCTCCAGACAGAGCCGTTCATGCCTCAGTCTTGACACCCTTCCATGGATTTATAGTCCACATGCCAAAGTTGTACATTCCCTCTCGTAATTTAAGCTCATGCAGTCCCTTGAACTAATGCCATTCTCCAGTTTCACTCCGCAAAGCTCACTTCAGATGAGGTGGCCAGAAGCAGACACAGATTTAGATACATCCACTTCCCACGTTGCTCTGTCGTTTAGAGCTGTGGGGACGCAGGAGGGAAAGATAGGAGCTGGGGTGTTGTAGGGTTGTAGCTCAGCTACAACGGGCTTGAAATCAGTTCTGTGTGCAAACCTTCTTTAGCTCCATTTCTTCTCACTGAACACTGGGCTCCGAAGGTCAAGGTCCAGCCTTGCAGCAGGTAGTAGGACAGGGGGAGCGAGCTTAGCTGCAAAAGAGGATGATCAGAGCACCAAAAGCACTGTCCCAGCCAATGCTAAAAAGCTCCTGTACGGATCTGGTTGCAGTTGCCAGCTGCAGCCATTTCTCACAGAGTTGGAGACAAAGCTTTTTGACTGCATTTCTCAGCCCACTTTCCATGCTTTGCTATAGAATTTGAATCCAGGTCAATTTGAACAAGTTCAGGAAAAATTTCCAAGATTCTTCTGAAGTTTGGTGGGCCAGAAAACAAGTATATGCTGCTTTTTCCCAACCAAGATCCTACAGAGCCGCTTGTTAGGAACAAATCCAGCAGCTAACACAGTTCTGAGCCAAAGCACTGAGGAAAGCATTCACTCCAATCGAGAGTCCTGGGATGGCTCCTACAAGCCACATGTGTTTGATTATTTATTGCAGCAGAACATGGTAATAATGAACCAACAGGAATCCGCATTTAAATAAAGCCAGTTGCAAACTCTTGGTATTGGTTGTGGTTGGTACAAATAATGGCCTCAATGTTAACAGGCGCCAGCCTCACGCCCCTGCATCCAGAGCTGCATATGCTGCGGGTGCAGGGCTGAGATTTAGGTTGTAACCTTTGAGCTCAACACATCAGAAGGCAGCTGATGCCTGCGGGTTCGAAGGATACAGCCCCCACTTCCATTTTAAATGCAAAAGGCACTGGAAAGAGGGTGTGCACACCAAGAACCTCTGACATTGAGTCTGCATTGCAGGCCCTGGTCTCAAACTCCCACATCACCAAGTAACTTCCCGATACAAACTGGAGTATTTTCCTATGAGACAATCAGTGCCAAGACAGAAACTGCTTCTGCCTGTGTGAGTGAAGCCCATGCTCACTCGGTTCTGCTCCAGCACAGCATCAGAAGGTACTTTTCATGACAAGCTCCTTTTCTGAGTCAACTGGGAGAAGCGATGACCCCCCTCCCAGCAGCTCCACTCTCTGCTTTGAGGTTGGTGGGAGGGAACTCCAAACCTGCCAAGCTCTGTGGAACCTTGAAGAGATCAGGGTTCTATGGGATAAACACACCTTTTCCCCTCTCTTTATCCACCATTCCAAACTGTAGAGGATACTCAGCCCTATATTGAATGTAAAGTTAATCCCAGCTCTGAAGCACAGTCAGCTCAAACACTTGCCTGTCCTGCTGCTGTGCAAGCTGCCATCCCTGTGCATCACTTGTACAGGTCAACACACCCAGCTCCAGTGCCAGACACACAGCACAGCAGAGATACCAGGAACTGCTACTGGAAAGACAGATTTGCAGGAACGTGAAACAAAACATTCACTCAACACAAGAGGTAAATGAGAAATATTATAAGTACCCTACACAGACAAAACAGAACCCGCCTGTTGCCTGAGCCCTGTATGTATCTTGTAGCATCCATTCTAAACACTAAGGAAAATTTTGCTCTCATTGCTGTTAATCCAACCAAAGCAGGAAGAGAGAAGGCAGCATCGCCATGCGTGTAACTGGGACGCCTGATCCCACCAGCAGGAGTTAATTGGCTCTACAAACTGCTCCTCAGGAGTCATCCACTGCATGTGAGTCCAGAGTCACACCCAGAGGAACGAGTATTTAACCGTCTGAATCCACACACTGGGTCCTTAAACTGTGAAAACACAAAGACACCTCTTTGGAAGGGGAAAAAACCACATAAATAAAAAGGAAATGCAACCATTCCACACACTGCATTTGGGTCTGTAAAAGCTGCTTCTCATGATTTGATTTAGAAAACAATAAACACTATAAAGAATGAATCTTAAGCAGCAAAATGCCCTCTGCACAGGAGAAATACTGCGGTGACTCTGAGGGTAGGTACCTCCAGAAGAGGTACCCAACCCCGCATGTACAGATGCGATGCTGAGGTGCGGTGGCAGGATTTGCCCAGATCCAATCCTCTGAAATCAGCTCACGTAGGCACCAATACAGGTAATGTTTTTCCTTTTAATGGTAAATGATTTTAGAATGAACCAGAAACATATCATGTATTCCATGCAGCCAACCTCATTTATTGAAAAGTCCGAATTTTATTGCCTTGTTTAGTAACATGTTTGCTCAACAAACTAATCTTTCTGTCATGAAGCAAAGCACAACTTTTTCTTATAAATAGTATAAATTATTTTATTTACAGAAACTTGTTACAAAACAAATAGACTATATATTTCTTTTCTTCTTTTAAATATCCAAAGTAATTTTTTCTATCCCATGACATTTGTTCATGTACTATACAGCAGCCAACACAGGGTTCAGCTGATCAGATGCTCTTCAGTATGTATACAAATTATCAAACTATTCACACATTTTACACAGGAGATTGCTTTTAGAACCAGGCTCAACACCAAGCAAGATGCTTTCAAGGCCTACATTCACATTGACATTATGTAGTGCTCATGTTAAAATCATCTTTCAAAGGTAAAATATCTTTGCACAGAAGGTGAAATTGATTCTTTCCTGCTGAACAGCGAAACATTTATAAGAGTCTTTTTAAGCCCAATTCCCTCCTCCAGGACAGAATGAGTAAAAGACAAAGAGAGAGATTCCTTGGCAAGAGAACTCTTACAGGAAGACAACTGCCTTAGAAATGCCATTTGGAAATCACATCTATTTCTGAATGCTTTTAAGCAGTACTTACTTGGGGATTTGTTTTGTTTTCCTGGATACCAACTCTTTTGACCATCTTTTAGATTATTTATGAATACCATACTTCCCTTTTCCCAAAATGAGACTGAAATAGCTGGTTAAAACCACATTTTCCAAACCCTTGGCATTACATTAAACATAAGTTATCAATGGGATTGTTCCAACACAAGGTATTCTAATGAAAAGAGGTTTTACAAAAGTCACCAGCATCATTCGCGTTGTCATCTCATTCATTTCAGAAAACACATATATATGTATGTGTGCATATATACACCCATATACACACATACATACATATATACATGCACACATATATTATATATAGGTGGAAAAAGCAAGCTCCAAAGTTTCAACTGAACATTCAAGTCTTTTAAGGAGAAGCTGTCTATGAACAGTCCAAGCTTAAAACTAGTTTTAATCAGGCACTTTCAGTTTTTCCGTTAGTTGGAAACCATGAGACCCACACATGACGCACACACATGGACACTAAAGGGAAGAGAGAAGCAGTGTGCCACTTAGAAACTAAATGTAGTCATCTGGGAATCAGGCAACTGAGAAGCAATGCCAGCACTGACTGTGTTGGCTCTGATCCTGCGCCCAGGGTTCCTGTGGTGGAACCCACCCGCAAGGATGGATCCGCTCCCAAGACAAGGACGAGGGACACAGCTTTCACAGCATGAAGGCATCCCTTCAGGTTGCAGAGGAGGCCTGGGAGCTATTGGCTTGGCAGTGAACCACTTCAAATGACAAAAAAAACAGGTATTTGCTTTGCTTATTTTTTTTCCTGTACTTTTTTTCTTCTTTTTTATTAATCAATAAATAAATAGTAGATGATCTCAATTGTACCAAAACTGGATATAAGAAAAAAAGACCTGTGCAAAAATACATATTTAAATATGTACAATCAATTAACAAAATATGTCTTTTCTGAAATAGGGATACTTCAAATATTTATAATAGAACAAGAAAATTCCAAAATAAAGATACAAAAGTATGGGGTTTTTTTTGTCTTTTTTCTTTTTTTTTTCTTGTATAATTCTTTGTTCATCATTGCAGCAATTTTGTAGGTTAAGAAAACTGCAGGAGTCGTAACACGAAGTTGGAAAGATTTATAAAAACTGTATCTCTTAAATTAATACCAAAATCTGTCTAGAAACAACCCAGCCACTGCAAATTCCATTTTGCACAGAAAAAATTAATTGTTAAGCTTCCTTAACTATTTACAGTAAGAACTACGTGACAATAAAAAGCGCTTCAGGAACAATGTTCTGCTCGTAACCAAGATCAAAACCATAATATTGAAGCAGGTCTATGCTCAAGGGCAGACAGGATTTAGGATGTTCTCTTTACTCCCAATGGCTTCCAGACACACAGGCACTGCAGAAGCAGCAATGGGGAATTTCCATGTTAACACGGCTGCACGCTACCAAAGGAGCATGAATTTGCCATTATGCTTTCAGATCAACAGAACCTTCAAAGACCAGAGGAGAGCTGGATCACAGACTTGCTAATGTTCAACCTTGGCCAAATTCCTGCTTCCTTTACCTCTGTGCCTATCAAGAGTCAAACTGCACTTGTGACTGGCACTATCCTGACATGGAAGCTCTGCCTCAGGGGCTTCATCGGAGTGTGGACTTCACTCTAATTTCTCTTTGTGGCATTATCACTTTGGTTCCTTTCACATTATCCCAATTGCAGTTGTAACAATCTTTTCAACAGGGCATCCTACTAAATACAAATCCTTTTGTTCCTGAAAAATTGTCTATATTTAAGTTTTGCATAATAAGTGTCTCTAAGTACATTGCTTTCTCAAATGTGATCTTTTGTATCAATTCAAAGCTAAAGTGTCTGCATAGAGGCTTCTTCTTGTTTTGCTATAACAATGACTTTGTAGGAAGTTCAGGTTAAACTGAAAGCATTGTTAGGTAAACAACTATGCAACTGCTACTCAGAGTGGCTTTGGATTCCCTGATGTACTTCCTACTTGCCACCAGAACTGGGGAGAAGGCTGGGCTATGCAAACAATTTGACAGGCTCAGATTGTCTCTTCTCAGCAATAGCTGGTGCCCCTTTAAGGCTGGAAAAAAAACCCTATCTTCTTGGTTAGGAATTAGTTTTCCTTTGCTTCGCCCCCTTTATGAAAGTTTAGGTCAGTTTTGAAACTTTACCTGATGTTTAAAAACTTACCAAAAACATCCAAGTGGATCAAATCAAGACAAATAAGCCCTTTAGCGGAATTCACTTTTGAGGTGTTTTGAAGCAAGAGAAAAATCATTCATCAGAACTGACTGGACTATATAAAACTGGGTAAAGCCCCCTTACCCAAAAAGCCTGGGGTAGGCGTGGGATGCTCTTCTGCCAAATTGGCCTTTATTCCAGAACTGGGTAGTGGTTTTGAAGCTTAACATGTCAAAGACACAATTGTACAAACAAGGCATAAAGAAACTGGCTTTTATGAATTTTCTTAGAAAATATTTAAATACTTCAAAAAGGGCTATTTTTACCAGCTGGAAGGCAAATCCAGCCTCACTGAACCAATACACTTGTTATTAATTTTAAATAACAAAGACCTATGGTATACAGCATAGGTCAATAAATACGTTCTTTGGGCATACAGTTTTAGAGGTTATTGGCCTTTGCCTGTTGGATGGTTTTGGATTCTTTTAAAAACCAAACCTAACTTACTTTCTTCTGCAATCAAATCTTATTCTAAAGAACAGAAAATAAGGTTTGTATCATGCTAATACAACATTTTTATACTTGTTTAAGCAATGGCTTGAAACAAGTTTTTTCTGGGTTTTGTTAGGTTTGTTTTGTTGCTGTCTTTTTGAAACTCCTGATAGCTTCTTATCCCAAATTACTTGCAAAAGGCTGGGCAAAACAGAGTAGTTTTTGAATTGTGCTATTTTTATATTCCATTAAAGGAACATTGCTATAAAAACACTAAAGCCATATTCCCTTCTTGAGGGCTTCTTTCCCCTGTGCCTCACACATTTTTCCCCCTTGTCACAGGGTCTTCTCCATTGAGGGTGTCTGTCTGGTTACCTATCACCTACAAAAGACACCATCAGTATAAAAATAAGTCCACAGTAACGTTTATTTCCCCCCAGAAAACATTCCTTTACCCAGCTGATCTATGTCCAATAGTGGCAAGATGATGTACTCCTGTAAGTAAAATCTCACAGATTTGTAGCAAACAGTCCAGACCACCTTTAACACTGATAAGAGCAATTATGTGGCTGAACTTCATCCAGTGTCCATTTCTAGTATATTCACTGCTACAGACATGGCTTCAGGGAAATTCCTTGTTTAAATGACAGTCCAGTAGATTTCCACACCTGAGGACCATGGGAAGTTGGGAAAACTCAAGGCATCTTGGAGTCCAGAAATCGAGATGGAGGTTTTGCTTGTAGTGGAAAGTGTCCAGTTCATTTCTCACCACGGTGCATCCAGCTATCAGGGACGTGCCTTTGGCTTTGGAGCAAGCAGAAGAGAAGGATGAGTTAGGTAGCTGTTAGAACAGGTCCCTTAAAAGACATTTTCTGGATATCAAGAGCATATTTTGGGAAGAATCAGCAGGAACAACGTGATACACGTGAGGTTGCATCCTCCGAGATGTTGTATGTAACAACATGAGGTTGGCTCCTCCAAGACTTGACAATTCTCAAGCTAAAGCTCGTTAATAAAGTTACAATGATTTCAGACAGGATTTCCTTCCTTAATTCACCTCAAATTATATTTCTCCTTTATATTGCATAATTGAAAAAGAAACTACTAGGTAAGTCCAAAAAGAGATTCAGCCTGTGAATGGCTCTTTTTTGTTACATTGAACACAACATAATGGTGAAAATCTTCATCTATGGCTGAAACTGAAAAGCAAGAAACTACTCTGAAGCAGCTCTTCCTGACCTCCAAACCCTGCAGGGACCCAGACACAAGGTTATCAGCACCAGGGGAAACAAAAAATTTCTTAGCGTTTCAATCACAAAGTCTAGTTCTAAAATTCCATCTTCTGTCTTCTCCTCAAGCTGTATCAAATTATTTTTTACCCTTCCAAGTGCTCCTATGAGTCAATTTGAAATAGTATTAAGAAGTCTGAACCACCAGTTTCTAAATTCTCTCTCATCCTAACTTACAAGAACTTCCTCTCCCAATACATTATTTTCTAGTGCAATTTATCCAAATCCAAAACCCTAAACTAAATTTTAAAATGGGATCTTGTATATTCAGGAGATTTCCTTTATTGACTAAAAAGGTTTCCATCTTATTCATAATATTTAATCCCATTATTACTAAGAAGTTAGTCAATGACACCTTGGGATAACAGGCTATTTTATCACAATATCACAGTTCTGTTATCAGCAACATTATGTTCCTTCCATGTTGCAGAATGTTTATAACTGACACAGAAACAAGAAGTCAGGCTGAGACACGCAGCTCAGTTCCATGGCTGGCTAGCAAGATTTACTTTTAAAATCACTGGGCTTTTAAATGTGAGGTCTGCATTTCACCTGGGAGCAATTCAGAGGCAACATCTAAGGAACAATTTCAGGTTAAGTTTACAAGAAATAAAGCTACACTTTCTGAGAGTGCTTACAAAAATGTATTATAAAACCACTCTAAATGAGTAGTGGACAAATAAGAGAACTATCCTTTACTTGAATAGGATCTGGACTTGGCTTGCTAAGAACACATGAAATAAAAGCAAATGATAAGGCACGTTCATCCTGGCTCACTTCAAGAGAAAACTTCATACCTGATGAAAAAGAGAATTGTTCATCAGTCCTTGTGTCCCTGGGATTGCACCAGGGTGTTTTGCATGAACATTGTTCACCGATGTCAATTTGGCAACTTTATTTGCTTTGCTGCTGCTGCTATTTATGCTGCTTGAACCAGGTGAGCACTTTCTTTTCTTTCCTATTAATTTGTCAAGGGAAGCATGCGAATGTGAAAAACTGCTGTGTGAATTTACAGTCAGCTCACTGGATTGATGAACAAATGGCCCTAGGGAGAGCGTGGAGTCGCTGCTGTTCATCATCACACTCATTCTCTTTATCGATTCTGCAGGGCTTCCAGTTGGAGGACCCCTCCCTGATTGGTCATGTTTGAGGCTAACAGAGTTAGCTTTGCTAGTCATACAGTTGAGGCCAACGCTGTGGGACGAAGCTGTCACTGATGGATGATAGGAGGTCCCAGAGTTTCCAGAGTTAACCACACAGTTTTTCCTAAAGGACTCTGTGGAATGAGAAGGTGCTAGCAGTGCAGAACTGTTTTTACGCTTCTTTCCTGAGCCGCCGCTGCTACTGACGCTGCCGGTGCTGTTATAGGTGCCACTGCCAGCAGAAGATTCCTTAGGTTTAAAAGATTTGCTGGATTTCATTTTCTGAGGTTTGCTGGGCATAGGTGAAGGTACAGAGAAAAGCACTGTAGGTGTTGAAGGGGATGAAGACACTTGTCTTGACTGCATACTGCAGACAGGATCCACTGCACCCAAAGTAGCAGGATTGGCATTTAGTGTCGTTCCATGTGATGGTACCGATTTATTATTCAGAGACACACAGGAAGGAGATACCAATGCTGGCGATGACATAACCGTGGTGGATAAGAGGAAACCTGCTGCACTGACACCGTACTGCGAAGCAGGTGTTGAATTTGTCCGATGAGGTGCACGAACTGACGCTGCGTTACTGGATGCTGGAGGAATTTTCCTACAGGTGAGCAGAAAAACAAGTGAAAACCTATGGAGCTACTGTTCTTCGGAATAATATCAAGCCTAACAATGTTACATTAAGTGTACCTTGAGGCTGATTAATGCCACTAGCATTGTATTAAACTGACAGTCAACTGTTGCAAAAATATGTAAAGCAGACTATCAACTTAAGATCCACTTAATCTGAACACAAGGTTACTGTTCCTTAACCAGAACCACAGGTTTCACGTATTTCTACAAATACCAAGAAGAATAAGAAGTCTTTCACTTCTACTCACTTCCACATCTGTGAATTAAGATGCTTCTCCAACATGAAGTCAAGTGCACATCGAATACGGCTCCACCGCTTGTCAAACGCGTAATAACCTCTTCCAATTTGCTGACTACCAAATGTGCAAAACTAGAAAGACAGATTTTTGTTGGTGTTGTCTACTTTTAGTAACAACTCACAGTGTAACAGTTTATTTACAAATAAATCCTGCTAAATTAGTATGTTTTTAGATGTTTAAGTAAAAGATGAAAAAATATAAATTTCAATTTTTATTTCTAAGGTATAACGCCATTTTTATTATGATCATTTTCTTCCCTTCTGATACTCTCATAATTACGACCAAAAGCAGAGGTCAAAATTCAATCCCTCTGATTGAACAGGGAAGGACACTAGTTTATGTTTATATAAATATATACATACATGTAAGATCTTCTTCTGAGGAGCGATCAGCTCCCTGCTCATAGTCTGTATTTTTCTACAAAGGAGATAATTTGATATACAGGCTAGGCAATAAAGTTTGTGCTTTTAGACTAAGCTTTTGTCAAGATCTGATTATTAAACCAACACATCACTGCTACCTGTACTGTGATGAATGGCACCTGAAGTAAAAAAATGCGTGCATGAATGGGGTGGGGGGTTGGGGGGAGGAGCAAGTCCAATAACAGAATCTCAACCAAAGGGCACTGTTTACGTGTCTTTATTCCAAACCCACAGCCCTTTAAAGCAGTTACCAATCTGATCCTCAGTGTTTTGTGTTCTGATTTCTTTTGGACTTTGAGGAAGTGACCTGCAAGCATACTTTTTTAGCACATTTATTTTACAAGTTCAGGTAAGCCTTCTCTGCCTACTAGGCAACAAAATTCAGGGAAAGCCCCCAAACATATCCAATACAAAACAACCCCTGAACCCCCCTCAAGTAATTTGTTTGCAATTTCAGAGGCAGTGAGAGACCAAGGTTAAGTTTTACTGGGAACGTACAGCGGCTGGTTGAGGATGATGACCTGAATAATGACAATCCAGTTTTTCAACAGGCTCTTCTTTTTCATCACATTCTCCCTCATCACTGGATAACCGAGATGCTGGCTCAGCTGCAGGCAAAGGAGGGTGCGGGGACTCGTGGACAGAAGGAGACTCACTAGGGGCATTTCCACTGTGCTGGGTTGGACAGCCTGGAGGCCTAGGCAAGGCAAGCAGCAAAGGTGTTATTGAACTAAATCTTGTTAAAAATTCCAAGCTTAAATGCTTACTACTACCAACAAAAGGAAAGCTACATTAACAGATCTCCGGTATTTTCCAGAGTCTCATAATACATCCACAGAGAGGAAGGACAGGAGGTCTGGTACCCCTGGGGAAGCAGTATTGCCCAACCATTGCTGAACTGTCAGCAGTCAACTGACATTGCTTCTACTATTTCAAACACCAAACCCTCCTTGCTAGGAGTTACAGATCAGCACGTAATTGCTAATTGTAAAGTCACCAGGCCTAGAGCAAGAATTCTGCCCTGTCCAACAGATCTGTATTGCTCTGTCAAAATCCACGTGATGAAGCTACCAGTATTAATTTCATACCATGGGATCTGCAGACTTTTCTTACCTTGGAAGACTGGGGGGGTGAGGTTTGGGTTTATTAGGTAATAAAGGCTTTGATTCTGTAAGAGTAACTCCATGAGAATTTTGGTGCAGCTCCTGGGAAGTTTTAGTAGGTGAGGGATGTGGTTCCCTGAGAGAGGGCATCTGCTGATGATCTGAATGTCGAAGAAGTTCCTTTTCCCTGGTTTTGCTTTTGTGCTCAGCTAGTAACACATCAAATCGTTTTCTTCGACCCTGTACAGCCCTCCGCTGGGTTAAGGAATGTGTCTGCAAAGCCATGAATAAATCATTAATCCAAGGCTATTAGATCTGTGGAAATCAAACACTCAGAGCATGTGGCTAGAGCTCTGAAACACAGAAAAATTGTCACACTCATAGTTTAGTAAATAAACGGAAGAATCACAGAAACCAAACTAAGATTGCTGCATGGACAATGGTATTCCTGTCTGATAAAAGTAAAAGGCTTCTTTCAAATTTCTTTCTAAAGAAGAAGGTGCCAAAGTTCTTCTAAGGTTAAAGACTAGAACAGAAAATGTTTTTCACGCTGGTATTTTAATTTCCAACTACTGCACAACCAAACATACTGCATATGTACTTTCACTTATGAAAATATTTAACATAATGTTTTAAATCTAATGAAAAACATGAAAAATATTTGTAAAAATACTTTGCTTCCTTCTGTATAATAATATACTCCTTAAAAACTAATGCTATCAAATAGATACAAAGGAATGCAAAACAACAGAGCAGAATGCAGAGTCAGACAGAATTCACAGTCCTCTTAATATCCTGAATGCTACATGTAGTATATGCATTTACATGGTACGAATTCTAGGTAAAGTGAAAGAAATTGAAGTTATTTTTCTGAATTCTTAATTTACATATAATACCTTCTTTCATATGGTATGGAAGTTTTCATTGGGTCAATTTTTGCAGGTAAAAATTACCATCATGTAATTCAAACACAAACAGCTATTCCAGCAGGAATAATGTTAGTAGATATAATGTAAGGAATTGCTGAGAAGCATTTTTACTTCATTTCTACTTTACATTTTTGATTTGCCTAAATCTCTTGTAAAATCTTGAAGCTTTTCCCTCTTTTATTAGCAAAACAATTGCCTCCCCCTGCAATTCCAAAAGTGCAATGTGTTCAAGTTCAGCTCCTTTGGGACATCAGGACCAGCTTCATTTACCTTTGTTCTGTAGATGGCTTATTTACTAGATGATTCCCCTACTGAGAGTTCAGCTGCTTTGAACAGTAGCTGGTATTACACAGTTGTAGGGATCTGGATTTTTGGTTATTTGGGACTGATACCTCTCTGCATCAGACTCCCCAAGATTTCTGAGCCAGAGGACACATTTCAACTGACCAAAAAGATTTTATGGGTTGTTTAATTTAGAGTTACTAACTCTAAAACTCATTTCTGGGTTGGCTGTACTGGTACATCAGGAAGCATGAGCATTTACACAAATATTTCCTAAGTATCTGCTGCAGACTCTGCTGGGGGGAAAGGAGAGGAGTTTGACTTAATTAAATCCTGCATAAACAAATACTTTTAATGCTCATGAGGAACTTTAAAATTCATCATTTATGATCCAAAAGGTATCCCCAGAAAGATCATCCTGACCCCCTACTACCTACATGCAAAGGAACATAACCTGCCCCATATCAATATCCATCTTTAAAAGGTTTATACAAAAATACAAATCTCTGAGTTACTTTAAGAAATAAGTCTTTGAATAAATCATTAACTGAACTTCAGAACCAATTCAGTCTTGGTTTTGGGCAACATATTTTGAGAGATGACATCTACAGTGGTAATTACAGCAGTAATCTGGAGTTTCCCATTTTCTGTCATATTCCTCAGGAAATGGAACTAAAACTTTACATAATTTTATTCTGATTGAGATATCCTACCTTGCATGTCAAAGACCTAGTACAAGGTTTCCTGGTTTCCACATCAATGACACCACAGTATATATCAGGATCAAATTCTCTCTCTGTCAAAGGTACGCAGTATTGAAAAGTTATCAAAAGACATTGTGAAATACTAACATGCATTTTCATTATAAAAATTAACCAGATTGGAATCTATTTTCAAATGCAACACAGGCAAATGTACCAACAAAACTGCACAATAAAATTGCATACAATAGTGTGCACTCTCAGCAAGCTTATGGTGTGTTGAGATACAGATCTCAAGTCTACAAACAGAATGGAGAAATTCACAGCTCTAAGGAACGCTGAAGGAGGAGTAGACCCTACATTTTAGGATTAGAGTCCACCACCAATACGAACTGTAACAAATGGTGTTTTTTTTGGTGTTGAGAACTTTTCTACCATTCCACTAACACTCAAAGTTACTGCACTTAAAAAGTGTAAAGGTCAGACAATGTTTCAATTTTTTTAAGGTGCTAGTCATTCCATTTGCTATGTACATTTTGGACCTTCCATGTAGAAAGAAAGAAAGGAAAATAAAGATAGTAAATCAATGTCATTTTATAACTATAAGAACTGACAGGCCTTAGAGGTCTGTATGGTTTCTGAAAGCAGTATCCACATTTCAAGTTGTTTCAAGAAGTGTTCTTCAAGAGTATGTCAAGTTATAGATTTAAATTTTAATATATAAACCATATATAATTAGAAGGTAGTGTTATAAAAATGCTTAATTTACTTCTGAAGCTCATTTCTATATATTCTATGTATGTGTTTCTATAGATACACTGCTAAGAGGAATATAGCAAATAATAATTAAAAACAATTACCTGACAATCTTTTATGTAAAAATTTCCTATTATTTGTATTTTCTTCAGGTTTCTTTTCCAAAAATGGAGGCACAGAGAGAAGACCTTTACCATTCAGTATCTGTCCAGGGGAAGGCAAGGGTGGCTTTGGTATTGAGGGACAATTAAGGCCAGTCTTTATTGAGGAACTCACAGTAGTAGAACAAGTTGGACCAACAGCAGCTTTCAGTTGGGCACCATCTATCTTTGGATGAATCTTTTCCACTTTGACAGATGGAGTCATACTATTATTTATGGAAAAAAGGGGGAGAAATTGAAAATTACAGCCATAAATTACAGAAGTACTTCATATGTTATCACTCAACACTACTCTGATCTATTCACAATGCAAATGGAGGCCTTCTTCCTTTAGTCCCAGTTTTTTGTTCTTATTTTGGTTTTCACATTTTTTACCATGTCCGTAATCTCTCCTGACCTCTTTTCCCCATTTTCTTGTAAGTATTTCAGTGAGTCATCAGAGACCTCAGAAACAGTTACTTGGATTCATAAATAAACTTAGCACCAAAGCAACTGGAATGAGCCTGCTGTGTCCAGTGAGAAATGCCCTGTTCTGTGAGAGTAAATTGTATTGTCAGTTATGTAATCTCATGTGTGCAGGTCAAAACTCACCTGAATCAGAGCTAGAACTTCCTTATGATCAAAGTGCGCACAACAGATTGAAGAATTAAGAGCCTCTAATAAAATGGCTTGTATTTAATAGTTATTTAAGATGCAGCTTTGCAAGAGTTCTTGTTCAACATAGTCATGTTATATCATTACATATATATATATATATCATATATAACATGAGCATGTTGTATCTTAAGACTAGGCTGCTGGAAAAGATCTGGAAGAGTTTAAAGTGATTTCACCCAAACTCCTCTCAAACACAAAGGCAATTCTACTGATACAGCAGTGTCTATGCAAATAAAAACATTTAGTTAAAGGCATACTCACATTTTATCATGGGGAACTTTGCTATGCTGTACCGAATGCATTAACCTGTTGTTTCCGCTGATCTGCAGCTTGTCTTTGGGTGATTTCAACAACTTGGAATTTGATGATGATGCACTAGTACCTCCACTGGATGACCGATTGCTCCCACTTCCACTGCTACCTTTGTTTTTTGAAGGGAAGGATGAAATAAGGGAAAATACTGAAGAAGAAGGAGGAGTCAAAGGTGGCTTGCTGGAGGAGCTGTGTCTTCTTTCTGAAAAGGAGAAAGAAAAAGGAATTTTAAGCTCCCACACAGAAACAATTCTCAAATATTTCATGTTGTCATTTACTCCATTAACAATTTTCCTTTATTAGCTTGGGAGGTCCCCTGCCACACACAAAGCATAGATAATTCAAGCCTCACTCTAATCCAAGAGGTTCCACTCACTACTGGTCCCCAGCTGGTTATGGGAGTCTGTTTTAACTTCGGGAGCTACATGCCTCAGCCACTAAAGCCTGGCTTTTAATAATGCTCCCCCCTTTCCATCTTAAAGAACACGAAAGTAAGAATGAAACCTAGACCTCAGACACACAAAGCAGAGAGACCCTCATCCTCTGGCCAAGCAAGCTTAAATGTATTTCCTCAAAGGGTAACAATCTGTCTCCTAATGGTCAATATTACACTGGGGCCAATGTTTTAACTTTGACTTCACAACAACCTTTTAAAATGGTCTACTAGACCTTCAGTGTGAGAATGCCCCTGAGAACAGTACCGGAAGTACTGACTACAGTGGATTTTGGGGTGTTGTGGTGGTTGCTTTTTGTTAGCTTTGTTTTCCTCTTATTAATTCTACAGGATTTCTATTTCCTCTGAAAAAAAAAAAATAAATCTGAACATATGAATTTAGAGTGGTCAGGTTCCATCAATGAATGTGTTAGCAAATAAATTATTTAATGTTAAGACATTAACATTAATATATTGCTAGCACCATTTCAGTTAAAATATTAATGTAATTACAATTAATTAAATCAAATCTATAAAGTATATAATTAAATGATGCATTTGATGGTATCAATTACTACAATTGTTATTACTGTAATTATATAAAAATGTAACTCTTTGGAACAATGAATTCCCAGTCACATCTCCAGGGAGCCCCCAGTTCTGCCTACACATTGACATGTTAAATGACCTTTTGCTCAACTGATACTTGGGCACCCATGTTTCCTAGATGATCTGTGTAATCAACACCTGTTTAAGAGACATCTGGCAATCAAGTATATGCAAACCACAGATCTAAGTGAGACTCAAGAATTAGCAGGTCCATCGCAGGAGTGGAAATGCACCTTTCACCTCGACAGCAGTAACACCTCTTCCTCAGCCAAGCGATGTTAAAAGTGCCCAAATCCACCACCCATCAATCCCTGGATCAGCTTACAGATTTTGACTCTAATTTAAGTTAACTGTGAAAGAAGCAGACTACTCATGAAATTACAACTACTTCAAGACTGAAAATCAAGTCCAGTGCAACCTGTATGGAAAGCTGTAACACTCTTGCAAACATAAACTAATACATTCACCTTCTGCTTATATGACCTATTTTCATGTTATGAGCAAGCTGGTCTAGTGGCAGGCATCAGGGGTTTGGAGCTAGATGATATTTAAAGTCCCTTCCAACCCAAACCATTCTGTGATTTTATCTCCCCTGCTATCCTCATTGTAGCAAACACTCAAATGATGGCCAGTAAGGACTCCATTCATAGCTAGAAGCCACCACCAAACAAGTTAGCACCAACCCTGCACCAATGTCATCAGGCACATCACCTTGCAAGCAAGACTAACAGGGTGCAACAGCAAGAAGCAGGGGAAAAAAAGTCAAGCCACTCCAGCAGGCCAAGAGGTTGACATAGGAATCTAATATAAAGCAACCTTCTCACAGAGATGGGGAAGTAGTGGTTTTGCTGTGTTCGTTAGTTATGTGAGGGGAGGGAAGGGGAAAGCGTAAGAGCTTTGATTGGAGTAGGAAACTCTAGTCAAGAAGCATCTCAAGAGACTGAACCATGTGATGTGTTTCTCTCTTTAACTGCACAATGGGTACACCCTAATGAACCTTCTGCAAGAGAGCCCTCACTTCTTAATTAGTGTTTACGAAAAAGCTCGAGAGGTCATGTGAAATGCCTGACAGAAATAAATCACTGCATTTATGCACTACCCATGTCAAGACACAACTGCTTTAAAATGATAGCATTCAGAACTAGTTATCTGTGATACTCAGACATCTACTTGGTTTTCTAGAACCAGATGCCATTGAAGGGTTTGTAAGTGAAGTATGTTAGCACACTGACGTTCTAGTAAATGGCTGTGCTTCTAATATGACATACTGCTTATTGCCAAATGTCTTTTTATAGTAATGGCAAGAATCCCTGAGCAGCTTTGATAAGTTACTATTTGAGGGCCATTAGTTCAGTGATGCTAAACTCTGTGAGATTACTCGGTGAGATAATGAGGAAAATTGCTCAATTCTCTTCCACCTTATGTATATTTAGAAAATTCAAAGTCCAAATTCTTATCACAATTACAAATAATCTCAATCCAGTGGATGACTAATGCAACCTTTGGGAGTTAAATGTGGGCTTTTTTTAAGGAAGAGAGGGCTCCTTGGCAGATGAGAAAGGACTAGAGTAGGACTGATACCTCTTTGCATCCCATCATGAGCAATAAGCTGGACAAAATATTCATCTCAGCTATTAATCCAAGAGATATTAATATTTTTTTCTGTCAGCTTCAACTGTTACTGTTCTGGCACTGAACTGAGATGTTACTGACTCTATCTGTATGAACGTTTCATAGCACCAGTCTCAAACAAATGAGCTAATACCAAAAGAAAGTGTTTTAAATTGCTGCTAATGAAAAAAACCCAAACAAAACAAAGAGAATTTCTGTTCTACAGACACATATACAATTTGGAACACACACAATTTCTGAAAGAGATGTTCTAAGTCTGTGAAACCTCCAATCACTCCTTCTGTACATAGCTGTGACCTGTGTAGTTTATCAACAAAAGAAAAAGACTTTTCAGCTCATTTGTCATAACCTGCCTGGATGTGTTTCAAGTTGACTTATGTAGAGGTGAAGCTGCTACTGGGATTTGTTTTGGTCTTTTTATAAACTTCATATTTTCAAGTGAAATCTGCTCAAGGTCTCTTTTGTACAGCATCTGAAGACTACTGGTGCTTCACCTTACTGCAGAAAGCTAATAGTTTTGAAACAAGACATGTTAGCATGGCAGTCTTGATCTGATGAATCTATTTACTGACAGACTGACATAGTCTTTTAATGAAAAAATTACTACATAAACTGACACTGAATAATGAAGACCACCATGCTTATTATGCTAAGCGTATTATAATGATAAATTCTACTAATCATCTGCCAATCTAATACAGATCCCATTTGCCATTAACTCTGACTCAGCCTGAAAACATTAAAAAATATAATTATCTCCAGGTGTTCAATTTTCATACTTTACAAGTTAACACTCATGTCCTTTAATAATATTCCTTGAGAGAAAAATAACTTTTTGATGTCATGATTGCTTTTGCAACACATCAAAGTGATATTTCAAATACTGCACATATGGAACATGGTTCTAAACTCTAAAATTTCAGGAAGGATTTTGTCATTGTTTTTGGTGTTTTGTTTTTTAAATATCAGAAAGATCTAAGTTTTGGCTATGGAAAAAGAACTGGGAAACCTTCCTTGATCCCATAGCACTGGGTAGAACACGTCCTAAAATGAAAGCTGCATGCAATGCTAAACCTTATCAGACAAATTTCTCCCCTTAAATATCTTTGCATTTATGCTACATCTTTGTGATCCTAAGTGGAAGGCCTGTATGGAGAGTTAGAAAGCTGTGAGAAGAGATGGCATCACAGCCAAGGTTTCCTCGGCTTGGTGGCCACAATGTGCATTACCTCTCGATTTTGACAAACACAGCAAAGAGCAAAAAAGTGCTATTAGACTAATGTCTGGACAAGAATTAAATACACATACTGCCAAAGAAAACAGAACTTCCTGAAAAAATGGATATTGATAATGCAAATCTCAAGAGCTTTTAAAAAATACAAAGTTAAACATCTTCACTTGGCCCTTAGTATGGCTGCAACTTTCTTGGGTTTAAAATCTTATTTTCCATTGTGTATTTGCTATTAAACTTGCACCAATTTCTGACAAAATTCAAAAAAGTAACCTGGAAGGGGAAGAAAAACTAGGGGAAATAAAAAAGGAACATTTCTTATCATGTTTGGCTACTACTACTTGTTTTCCCATCAATGAATAAACACTTCAACTTACTGTGATTAATAACCTCATTTATTTTATTAAAATAAAAAGATATGCCTTTATAGAGAAAAATATTCTGTTTTTCATAAAATGTTACTTTCTTTGCTGTATGATTAACAACAACATCAAAACAATAATAATACTCTGAACGCTCCTCCCAAGTCCACACTTAGGTCCCAAAATGTAGGAAGTGTTTTGTGTTGTTCATCCTGTCTGGGCATCAATTAAGAGCTTTGGGCAGCAAATACAAGATGTACAGATCAAATTTCATAAACCCTTGGGTTTTTTTTATACTCACTTCTTATGTAAGTACCGGGCAAAAAGTCAAACTGACCCATGTCAGTGCAAGCAACGCCGTTGTTACAACTGAAGCACACCCAAACACATGGGTTTAGTTCAATGAAATACAGCACAACTTCAGTTGGCAGCCAGAAAACCAGCTTGAACATAGGTTTAGCCTGAGTGTGTTATTCAGGAGTATAGAATTAGATGCGTACACTGAAACAAAGCATAATGATAATTTTATGTTCAAGAAATTATTCTTTCATATATCTGTCTCACCTAAGCATGATAAAAGTGCAATTTAAAGCAAACTGATTTTTCTCCATCTAAGCTGCTGCTTGACTGGTCATTTGAGAAATTTGGTGCAGCCATATTAAAACAACCATCTTTCACCTGAGGATATCATCTGTTTTCTGTCAATATGACTATTATATTCCTAGAGTAATTGTGGAGAGCAAATTAATCTGATCTAATTTCTCCAGAAAGATTGGATCTGTGGCCTGACAGGAGAGCAGAGACACTGTTGTGGAGGGACATCTCACCAGAACTCCAGACCTTACTCAGCAAGGAACTAAAATCCCTTTTGTGGCTCTAACTCAAACGCTCAGGCTGGGCTCTGACCCACCATGACACAGAAATAAGGAAAACATTAGCTACATGAGGATTTCACAGGGGAAACCTGGGAGCTAAAACAGTCATGAGCATAGCAGGCAAATCACTCTTCCTTTGACACCACCCTGGCAGTCGCAGCTGCTTGGGAGCAATTGCCTGTGTGGGATCTTGATCTGCTACTCACTCACTTATAGCTGCTTCATTATCCTGCTCTAATCACAGGGGCTAGATACCAAGGATTCTGCCTTAATCTTCCACTGATGTCCCTTTAATCACCCCATCAGCTCTGTTTGCACTGTAAGTCACAATGAGGTCACTCCATCTTCAAATGTGCGGTGTTTAAACATACTCTGAGCAAAACAGCATCCAAATGAAGCTGTATTCTTCACTCCAGTAAAGAAAGCTATGGAAAAGAATATTTATAGAGTCCAAGCTATCAGTACGACAGACTGCCAAGGCTTGACTGGCACCAGTACAATCTGTCATGTCTCTAAAGAGAATTCTTCTATTTCATAAAAAAACCCACACTGCTTTGCAGCTGGCAGATGATATTATTGTTTACCACTCAGTGTTAGCAAAACCACAAAGAGAATCTGACTGGATAGTCATGTATGCTTACAGCACTTCATTCACAGAAAAACAGCAGGTTAACAGAAGAGAAAAGAAAATAGAGTGTATCATATCACAGCATACCAAATGCAAGTCAGGATGGCACATTCAAAAGCATTATGTTGCTTTATGTATTTACATCAATTGCCACCATAGCCTTAACTTGACTAAAGTTCTTCTGTATTATACATAAAAAAAATATTTATACCTATTGCTATTTATTTATTTAGGGTCTTATAGTATTGTTTATGCATATAACTATGCCAAGTTAGCAATACTGATACAACCCTATGTCCTGCACTTCCTCACTTTAAAAATACCCTGCACAACTGCAGCAGCAAATATTTCTATTGCCTGTGTAGATACCACCACGTAAAGAGGCAGCTAAGCTACAATGACAAAGCTTTACTTAGAATGTGCCTCTTTTCAAGTATTTATTAAAATAAAATACCTCAGCAATTTTGAAGAGTTTATTTTAAAACCCAGATTTCTCCTCCTTAAGTTGATACGTTAACAGGTTTGCTTTCCCTAGCAGAGATTTGAGCATGTTGGTTTCTACAAATATTTTACATTATACCTTCACCACATATGTGCTACAGCATTATTCAAAGACAGTCTTACATTTACATTGAGATGGTTAATGCACAAGAGGTTAAACCAGGAGCAAAACGATGGATTTAAGTTGAAGTCATACACTAGAGAAAAACATTATAGAGATCAATGATTTTTAAAATTCCCTTGAAAATGTTCTTTCACATTTAAACAATTCATGGAGGCTTCAGCTTGCAAAGGGCCATGAAACATTTACCAGCACCCACAATGAGAACTTAGAAAATGATCTTCCTCTCAGAGAACCCTTTGTTGAAGTCAAAAGACAAATAAAGCCAACACATCAAGACCTTTCTAATTGCTGACTGGGTAAGCTCCAAAGTTATTATGTCAGTTCCTAGGACACTTTTACTTCTCACATGAGGGCTGTATCACCACTAAGCTTTATATGTCTGTCATCTGTTTTCTGCATCTTTGTTTAAATGACAGCATTGGTGCATCTAATTCCCACTCTGCTGCCCACTGCTCCTCATCCTAGCAAAGGTTACACTGTTGCAGGTATAAATTTCTGCACCATTTCCTTGTCACTCATCTCCAAAACACACTCTATAAGCTTCCCCAAAAAGCATAAAATACACTGGATAAAAGAGTATGAAAAAGGAGTATAAAATCTGGCTTTGCTTTTAGTAGGGTGCACCGATTTATTATGAAACCTCATAACTACAGAGAAAAAAAAATAAAGATATGCTTTGGTTACAAATGCTCAATTCAGAACCCTAAGCTCTCATATATACAAATACTTGGATTTCACTATAACACTCAGGTTCCAAAAATCTCCCCATAGTAATTCACACAGGTTTAAGACATGTAAAGGAAACGTATCTGGGTGTTTATGATGGTCCAGTACACTTAAAAGTCACCGATCACTTTGAATTACGTGTTTGCAGTAGCTACTTTAACTAAAAGTTTCATGTAAACTAGTTCTATCACTGCACAAGTGTGAGACTCACAGATTTTAGGCTCAACTCTCACTTTAGTTTGTTTCTATAAGCAGCTTTACTAAAGCACTTAACACAGGAATTGCAAGTCAAGTTGGGAGCTCGGGTCTTCGCCAGCCTCACTGCACTGCATTAGGTGTTCTGCTTGAACAACCTGAAGCTTCCCACCATTTAAATTTGAGTATTTGCAAATTATTTACTCAACTTCCAAGAGGTGTTACGAATGTTAGTTACCACATCTCTCTGACAGAAACAAAAGGCAAATGTTAGCTTTTGCAATTACTTTGTTCACTTCACTACAGCAGTTACAGAGAAGCACTGGCTACTTTTAAGGATGTTAAATCAATTACTCAACTTCCGATTTCTAAGTATGTATGTTTATTATTTTCCTAGAGATTTACTTTCAAGAACTAAAATCCACTCCCAAGTGATCACTGTGCAAAATATGCTAGATACAGGAGCATGAAACTCCATGTAAGTAGGGTCACAGTTTTGTTTCTGCCACTGAAAAAACACAGGGAGTAAAAACACTTTGTTTTCATCAGCAAGATTGTGAATTCCAACTTCAATACTTTAAAATTCTATTTCAACAAGGAGATGATTCTGTACCTAAGATTCAGGGTATTTAAAAGATGCTTTTAAAACCGGTACCCTACAGTGTGACCAAGGGGGTGCTGCAATCCTCCAATAGCACAAAGCTAACTGGGCAGGAATGTCCATCTCCACTATGGTAACTGCTGCAAGATGGCCCCAAATCAAAACCACCTCTCCTGATCTTCAAGATTACTACCACAGAAAGGACAGCAAGGAGCAAATTGCAGTTATTATGAATGTAGCAAAAACCCCAGAAACATTAAAATGTATTTAAATAAATAGCCTTCAAGTTCATCCCCTTCTCCACTGCTGCCTCCCCATTAAGTCTATGCTACTAAAGCTACTTTTCCCATTTTTCCATATTGATTACTAATCCTTTCAACACCCCCCCCCAATTCAGTGCACCAGAGCAGTTCAATAATCAATTTCCATAGGATTTAAAATTCCTATTCAAAATAGACAGTTTTCCCCTGAGAGATGTAAAACACCCTTTGAAGTAACTACCAATACATACTGTCACCCCAAGCCTGCAGACAGACCAGGGTTCTGCTGCATCATGCAGCTCCCTCATGCAGTGGCAAACTGGAACTAGGGACGCTCCCACTGGGTTTGTTTCTGCTATTTAGAGCCCTGTGGAGACCAGTCAAACTCTTGATGTGGGAACACCGATAGAGGCTGGACATTAAATTATTCATGGAGCAGAACCACAAGCTTAATGGAGATATGACCACTGGGAGATCCCCCTTCACCACCCAGAGAAGGATGTTTTTCCCCATCCTCCTCCATCCCTCTCGTTACTCAGGTAAACCCAAGCACAAGGGCTTTAACATCTCAAAAAGACTGACATAATATCCAAGACCAAACTTCTGGTACACTTTCCTGCCCAACATGCCAAGTGACAGAGGAAAGGACAGATTTCTCACCAGGGAACAGCCCCTGGCCCTTTAGGTCAGTAGCTGCTTATATATGTCAAGCACTGGCATATAAATATTGCCATTATTATTAGTGTCTTAGATGGTAATCAGGCCATAGAGAGATTACAACGTTCACATTATGAGCACCAATTTCTGCATAGCCTTTGGATGACACAACAGTACCTGCGCTGTCTGATTAAAAAGCAGGTATTGAATAAATTCTTCTTTTGCTATTAAAAATACAATTATTTGGAATAAGCTTTAGAAAAGCCACAGTGATAATAAACAAAAGCATCAAACATAACAAAGTTAAACAGTACAGATGCACAGTGTACCAAGCAGCAGCGTGGGTCAGCCTCCTCAAAAATGCAATGGAAAACTGCTGCCTTATATATGCTTACTCTGAATGACATTAAAGAAAAGCCTCAGTTGTTCAAGACAAGCCTAAAGCAAATTAAAAGTAATAATAAAAAAACATTACTCCAAAGTTTTAATAAAAAGTTGAGCAAACAGAAGTTCAATGGACAACAGTGTATTGAAAGCATGTGAGTAAAGAACTAAGGGAATAACCACCATGGAATTTCTCATTTTCTCTCTCTTTCTGCCTATTATCTACCCTGAAATCAGGTTTACACCTTTATGACCATGTTCTTCCCTTTAGCATCAACAACGCTCTTTATAGGACCTTAACACATAATGTAATATTGGGTCATGCATTCGGATGAGTTCACATATCCCAATGCCTGCCCAGCTTCTAGTCATGCCACAGTCAGGAACCAAAATATGAAGTGGGTGATGGGCTAAAGGATAAACTTCAGGAGATGGGTATAAAAAAAAAGGCCTTGAAATAGAAAGCTCTCCATATGAAAGAGATGAAGAAGAGTGAATTGGCTTTGCTTTGAACCAGGGAATAAGAGGAAGTATCGGTGGATATACACAAGAATAGCAGCGTCAGCTAAGTAAATCACATCCTTTGATTCTGTCATTAAGAAAATACAGGGTCAAAAGACATTGAGCACAAATATTTTCCTTACATGCTGCACAACTACCTAGTGATAAATATCCACTGCCACATGATACAAAAGCTCTGCAAGATTAACAAAATAAAATAAACATGCACATAGCTACTTAGAACTAGCAACTGCAACAGCCCTTCCTCTTCCCTGAAGGGCTACTGCTCACAGCGAAAACACTGATGGAGCTGAGTTGGAAGCTCTCGTTGTTGTCTCTAACGTTACTCATCTCTCACCTCTGTCCCTGTATGTACAGCACTGACCACGCACACCCTACAGATGTGACAACTCATGTGCTTCCCTAAGACAAACCGAATGAAAGCGCTGCTAGGCCTCTATACCGACGGGCAGTGCCCATTTGCAGGAAAACATCATGGAGAAATGAAGGGATCCAGGCTGGGTAACACCCCATCTTCTGTTCTGTGGTTTTAAACACATGATCTTTAACTTCATCAGAATGTAAAGGAAAGATGGGAAGCAAACCTATGGTCAGGTGAAGAGTGGTATTTTTAAAGGATGTTTCAAGAGCTGAACAACTTTCCAAAAACGTGAAATTTCTTGGAACATAAGTACTCATATTTGCCCCAAAAATGGAAAATGGAGAATAAATAATTTGGTTTCTTAAGTCAGATCCTTACATTATTTTACCTTGATTTAACATTTCTAGGCATTAGTCATTTTTCAACTATAAAATAGGATCATTACAGCTTATTTCACTAACACTCATCAATCAGAAAAGGTGTGAAACAACAGTTTCATGTTTAAACACACTGACCACATTAACGATACCCTAATTAAAATTTTACCACAGCGTTAGCACAGCAAAGTCTTACAGAAATCACAAATACAGTCAAACTAGGGCATGAAGCTACTGTGCTTGCATAATAATGTCTTTAAAATTAGATAACCAAGCCTTTGCACATTTCACTTTGAGAGAATGAAGCAATGCTGTAATTAGGATGTGCTAAGATGTTTGTGCAAGTTTAACTTTTTAAATAAGAACACAACTGCACGTGACACATCCAGTCTGTGTCTACACTTCCCATCTCCTCACAAGCAGAGATATAACAGCACAGACTATCCTGCCCAGAGCTAGTCTTCCACAGAGCCTTAACAAGGAATGTATTTGCCCTCTGACATATAAATTATGTGGGTGAGCACCTTCAGCAAAACAAGCTAAAACGAACACAGTCTTAATAGTTTATTTAATTAACACTTTGACTAACAGCTGCCAATTTAACCTAGACAGGATTGCAATAGGCCCTGAAGGCTTTATTGCTATTTTCTGCCTCTGAACTTTCCAGAGACACACCTTTAGTGCAGTTTTGGGGATATTCGAGTTTCTTTAGAGAGCCCGTGGTCAGGTACTCATATACCCAGCCCTGCAGCTCCAGAGAGAGCCTGGCAGGGTCTGCATGGAGCAGAGCTCACCCTCACTGCCCCATCTGCAGCAACACGCTGCTTGCCTGCTCTTGGAGCAGGGCCAAAGTGCGTTGGTGACATTTCAGAAGGGCTCAGCGGGCTGCCTGCAGTGCTTAATCCCTTGCTGTGAGACTGATTATCCACCGGGAGCCCTGTCTAGGCCCCAAGACACCTGCAGGCAACACCGCGGTCCATACCAACCACCACACACCGATGCTGCAGCTCCAGGCTGGTGGCAAAGTGCTGTCCTCAGCCTTTTGGCCAGGCTCAGCTTCACCAACGGTGGGCACTGTTGCCACGGAGGTGGCATCAGCGTCAGTGATGTACAGCCATGATGGCAGGCTGCATGGATGCTGTTATGAAGGAAGGCTCCCCTGAGCCTTCTCCTCAGCCTGGAGAAGAAAATGCTGCAGGGAGACCTTGTAAGATTCTTCAAGTACCTAGAGAGGGCCTGTAAGAAATCTGGAGAGGGGCTTTTGACAAGGGCCCATAGGGAAAAGACAAGGGGAAATGGCTTTAAGGTGACAGAGGGGAGATTTAGATAAGACATTAGGAAGAAGTCAGTTACTGTGAAGGTGGTGAGGTGCTGGCAGAGGGTGCTCAGAGAAGCTGCGGCTGCCCATTCCTCTGGCAGTGTTCAAGGCCACATTGGACAAGGCTTGGAGCAACCTGCTAGTGGAAGGTGTCACTGCCCGTGGCAGAGGATATGGCACTATATGACACCTTTAGGTCCCTTCCAACCCAAACTATTCCATGATTCTACAATCAACTACAAGCAACATGCAAGGGTTGGAACTGGGTAAGATTCAAGGCCCCTTCCAATCCAAGGCATTCTATGATTCTCCAGCAGCAAAAATTCACTCCAATATTTACTATCCTGAATGTCCAGATAGGTCTTGACAACCTACATTTCCAGATTCTGAGTTATGAACATCAAGGACTGATTTCCACCCAAAGCCAGTGCATAGATACCAAAATCTAACTTTTACCAAATTTCTGGGCCATTTCCTAAATAATCACTCATAAAAATGACAGCGAATCTGCTGACAGAAAAAATGGGAAGAAACAGCTTGTGGCTTGCTCTTGTTTTAAATTACCACAATCAGAGCTGATTTCTCTGGTCTTTCCTCACCAAATTATACCAAAATTCACTTGCAAAACCAAGCAAATCACTTTTTCACTAAAAGAAAGTTAGCCAAGAGGAAAGGCAGCTGACCTGTACAAACACCTTTATGTGTCAGTATCAGTGTGCTAGCGTATTATTCCATTCAGAAGGGTTAAACAGCAACACCATTTCATTAGATCAGGGTTTGTTTGGGATGTTTTTTTTTCTTTTTAAAGGAACATGCAGAAACCCTAAGACTACTGCTCCCATTAACACACTTAGAAATGAATACTAAATCCTAAACCACAAATACCAAATACTAACTTTCCCCCTGTCTATGCACTCAGTGTACGAGACAGAAGCCAGCTCCTCGTTCGCTCTGAATTTCAAGTTGACAGCTCATATCACCTATCCATTAATTGTGAAGGACAACTCAGGAAAACGAAGACATTTCCTCAGATTATGCTCGTTTTAAAACACATCTCCTTCCATTGCTAAAATTAGTACCAGAGGCACGCATACTTTTGGAGGAACTTGTTTTTATTGTACACTCTTCTACTTGACACCCATAATTAAGACCGGGTTAAGTCTCCATCAGATTTTAGTGGTTCACAAAATTTCTGACTTTAAACTACTCTGTGGGGAACCAGCACTGATGCATTTGTCTTCTTAAAAACTAGAATTAACTCTTTTTTCATCCCTGATTTGGCTTATCCTCATTTGAGGACCAAGAGGGCAAGTAACTTCTATTTTGTTCCTTGTTCCACAAATAAACTGACCAAGACCAGGCAACTTAATTCCCAAGTGGAACAATAGAGAACTCTGTCTTCCTTCTGAGCAAGAGTGAGGACAAAAAAACCCAACTGCTAAGAAACCCCAAGAGCTGGGCATCAAGGCAGGAGCTGGAATGGAAAGGAGAGGCATGACAGTACATTCACATAGCGAGAAACAACAGCCCACAGGAAGGCACACAATGGCAGAGAGAGAATGCAATGGCATTTTATGCCTGCTTATAACAGCAGCATACATGCCAACTCCCTCAAAACCAAATGTGAGTTTGTTTTTATTTACTGTTTCCCAACGACTAAAGTCTAAGTAAGTCCATACAGTAAATACTCACTGAGTTTCACCTTAAAACAGACTGTGCACGTGCCACATTGCAATCATATGCTGCAAGTGTACTCTGACAAATGCAAGAGTAATTTTACTTAACGTGGTAAAAACAACCCATTATGGAAGGCAATGAAATTCCAAAATTCTTCCCCCAGTGTAAGTATTGCAAAAGGTTTTATTTTCTATCAACACTAACTGAAGTCATTAAAAACAATTCCCCAAAGCACCACCAACATTAGATAATATAAACATTTATACTATCAGTTAATACCTGAGCTCAGTGCCCTAAGATCAGCCTTGCAAGCTGTAAGGATCCTTTGTGCAGATCCACAGACAAAGGGACATATACACCTGCACACGCTGCTCACTCCCTTCTCTAACACCAGGGCAGCACAGGCAGAGCAGAAGGGAGAGCAACAGTTAATCATTGCAGAGAACTTAATTTCCAGGTCTTTGGTGTTGCAAGATCATCCAAGAAGGTCAACTTGTATTGAAACCATTGCAATGGAAGAAAGCTTGCTTCCTGCTACTCAAGATAAGGTGAAGAACAGCATCCACCTTCTCTTGTCCTCACTGGACACAGATAACATGAAAAGATATTTACATGATTTGTGATGCACACACATGCAGAACTCACTGGTATGAATGAGTACAGCAGAATGTTAAGAAATGCCCCCAAAAATAAGTAGAAATTCTACAACCTGAAGTATTTTGCACATTTTGTATTGCCAAGAAAATCGCTTTTAAGAATGGCTAGCATTTCTGGTATTTTACTTACATTATATTTTCTTGCCTGGCTTAGTGAAGCGAGATGAATACAGCTCTACCATGTCTGCTACCACTTGTCTACATTTTAGTGCCCTGTATTTTGAAATCGGGTTAATTTTAAGACAAATGAAGAACTTAATTTGAGGTGGTGTGGCCTCCTGCCCCCTGCCGAGAGAGGTACTAAAGATACTGGGATTTATCATTAGCATTAAAATCAGCATTAAAACAGGAAAGGTGAGTCCTTTCAAGTGCTTTTAGGGAAGGAAGATCTTCACTGGTCAATCATCATGTGCACACTCCAGCTTAACTGTGCCATGATATGTCTGATTAATCTGGCAGCCAAAGAAACCAAATCCAACCAAAAACTCTAAACCAAACCAAGGGGGCAGGAAGGAAGCCAGGAACAAAACACGACACAAGACCTAAAGCTATGTATGTACAGAGGGCAGGAGGTGTTGCAACAGGAGGGTGCACAATGGCAAAACACACAGGAGAAAGCCAGACGACCAAGCTTCATTATCTGCAGTGCATATGAAACAACTCACTTATCCTTTCCCAAAATTCAGCAATCTCAGGCACCAATTTCACTATCACTTTAAGCTGTCTGGTGCGAGCTAATACTGCCACAGCAGATCCCTGTCCTCTCCCCCAATCCCAACTGCTCCCTTCAAACCTGGCCACCATCTGCTCACTCCCTAACAAAGAGCAAACCCATCAGCTCACAGACCTGACAGTCTCACAAAACCAAAGGCCTCCTTGTGCAACTAATAGAGCTAGGAGACGCAAGGATTAAAGTGTGACTTGATCCCAGCAAACGAGCCGGAGGCCTAAGCAACTGGGGATGGCAAAGAACTGGGTTGTGAGCCGCAGCCATCATTACTTTGCCAGTTCCTGGAAGTTTTGGAGGGTACATAACAAAAAAGTTCAGACTTCCATGGAATTTCATCTGCTTGATAGCAACACTGCATAAGCTGGACTTGCTTACACTACAGCCTGCTGATGTTTACATCTAGTACTGCCTAAAATGATTTTGTTGTAAATATTTTGTTTTAAAGAGATTGTTTGGTTACTGGCTACTATTATTATTCTTCCTGGAAGGAAGAGAATGATGGGCCATGAGCCAACACCAAACTTCTTAAAGTTGATCAATTGAGAACTGCAGTGTAGTTAGTTAGAAAAATTACTTGGCTGCTATAGTGGTTGCACAGAAAAAACTCCACCATGTACTACATGACACCACAAAACCAGCCTTAGTGAAAGAACAGCAAAATCATACAGAAAGTAGCACTACAAACTTGATTGTAAGGCCTTGTACACCTTTTCTCCTCTCCCCAAAGCTGGAAACAAGTGCTCCAAAGTACCACCATGAATGAAATACCTAGAACCTCCAGAAGCATGGGACAAAGGATTTTGCAATCAGTGGATTTTTCTCTCCAGCAGCTGCCATTTTGGAGAGCGTGTTACATGCTACAGAAAACACAAATGCATCAGGCAAGATTTCTGGTTTTGGTGTTTGTTTTCGTTTTCCAAGTGGGCATGCTTGGAAGTTCCTCAGGTTTCAGAGAAGTGAAGCGAGTCCAAATTCAAATGAGTATAGAGGAACAACTTGTTAGGCTTGCTGGTGCACAACCAAGTGACAGCGTTTTATGCCTCAGTATCAACTCCACTTACACAATGTGCTTGTTTATACCAGAAATATGACATATAACTGCTACTCATATAGCACATGTGCACGCACAGAGAGGGAAGGCTTCTATAGAGACTTATGCTATTTTCAGGGAATGAAACCAGGAAAAGACATTTAGTACATTAGATTTCAAGTGTTGAAACACAGCTATTGTGGACCACTGCCACCTGGACAACTGGGACAGGGCAGAGGAAATAGCACCACGGGCTTTCACCACGTCCTAACTATATGTCAAGCCTTCAGTCTCCCTCAGTATGTTTTTGTGAGCACAGAAAAATGTGATGAGTGTGGTCCTAAAGGTCAGGAACCACCCCTGTTCTGACCACTGACTGAGCCTATGGAGAGTTGAGCTGAGAAAGGAACTGGCCGCCACAAGGTACAAGTAACGCTAGCTGTCACTCTCAATCTGTGAAGAGCAAGATGCAAGCATCAAGCTTTGCAATACTACTCACATATGTAAGTTTATATAATCTCTAAATAAGAGGTATTTTTAGAAGCTGGCTGGTGGACAGCTTTGTGACCCACATGATGACCTTTGGTCAGAGGACATGGCACTGCGAGGGGAGGGGTGAGAACTGTGTCAGTTTAGAAACCTCTCCTTAGACCTTAGAGGTCAGGAGAGGGCCCATGTGGGGTGCTTCCAGGCACATACATGGTTACATGTGGTCCATCGCAGGCTGTAAGCCAAAATGAAACTGAAGAAAGTGAGTGCTTGCTAGTCCCGTGGCAATGATGAGAATGGCAAGAGACTCAAGAGAGTACTACAAGGTTTCTCATTATGATTCAGAAAAGTGAAAGAGACTAAAGAATTACTTCACTAATACCACCCCGACACAGCAGAACATCAAAATGCTTAGCCTAGAAACTCAAAGGAAGACTTCAGCCACATAGACACAGCCAATTTTCCTCTTAGCCAGGAGAGGAGCCATGAATTCCATGTGAATATCTACAAAAAATAATGAACAGCTCTTAAAATTATCAAAGCATATCATGCAAAACTTCGCTCAAATCCAAGTCTACAAATAACCCGCAAACAAGTTTCCAGGCTCAAAGGTGGAAGGGCACACTAAAAAGAGTACATACACCTTCTACCTAATGCACAGAATTAGCTGCAAGCCAGATACTGGGGCTTTTTCCAGCCACCAGAGATGACAAACAGGTTCTTTGCAACTGGCAGGGTCGCACATAGAGGACATATGGCACAATACAACTGCCTGGCAGAGGAAGAAAATCCTATGAAGTAAAAATATAAGGAGGTGACCTGGCTAGAAGAGGAGGCTTCCTTTCAAAAGCTACTCTATACAGAATTGTGAGTTACAGATTTTCTGACCAACTTGTCAAACAACAAAGAAAAAAAAAAAATCGGTTGTGCAGGAGCAGCTTCAAATTTTGGCTGTTACTGCCTGAGATAGCTAATGATGGCCTATCTATTATTATCTATCAATAACAGTTGCAGGGACTTACATGAAATTTCATCTTATATTTATCTATTTCTGGTTATTATTTTCTACACTTTAAGAAGTAGTTTATCTGCGTTTTTTCAAGTTGTTACGGAGCTCCTACAAGCTGGGTACTGCAATAGCTAATCCAAGACTGCTACTGAAAAACTGTTTGGTACAGGTAGACACGACATTCAGGAATCTGAATTGACTTCAAGGCCATTTACATTACTTTGATGTAATTAATTAGTGTTAATCTGAATTAAGCCTAATGACTAGCTTAAAAAGTTGGCATCAGTTGTGCTCTTCTGAATTTCAGCCTGCAATTATCATTTTAACTTACTAGGTAAATCAGATTTTTATTGCTATTCATCAATAAACTTACAGGTTTCTGTGTATACAAAGTGTTATACACTCTCTCTTCTGGGAATACCTTACAAACAGTTTCTAGGCTGCATGTGTATCACATGTTAGATTTTAAGTGTATCATATTGCCTGGAAGAAGAACAAAGCAAGCAGTATCATGTCAATATCAGCAAGATTGTTTTTTAAAAGCCTGCAAACTGGTTACAAAAGTGAGTAAACAACAGGTGAAAACTCCTTCTCATAATGCCTATATAAACTAGGTAGCAGGTACCTTGCAGCCATGCCTAAAACCAAAATGCTATTGATTTCTTTCATTTGCCAAGAATAATATTGTCTCAAGTTCTTCCCCAAAGTGCAGCACTCATCTTGTCACCTTTGGTGCCCTTTTGCTGTAGGTGACAATACAGCTTTCAGAATGCTGCTACTTTTCCTGAGGCAAGCTCCTACAAGCTTTTCCTGAAGAAGCTCCTACAAAAACACTTTCTATGTTGGTCCAGCATGGGTAACTTTCCTCCAGCTAGTACAGTACCTCCTTTTCTCTCTATTTGTAGGGAACTGGTGGGCATCTCTCTCACTGCAAACACTAATGAAAGCTACACATACACCCTGCTTTCTATGAAAGATAACATCTAGAGCACAGAAAATGAGAATTTAAAAATAAACTTAAGCAAAACACAGTAGAAGGAATTTATATAAGTAAAACAAAAATTAAGATGACCTATTAATAAGTACATATGCATGCATATAACTACCTCTTTTCTTTATGGTTAGTGCCCAGTAAAAGCCAGGAGAGGAATCTCAAGTAGGACGCACTGTTGCTCTCCCCACCAAAACATGCAAAATCCAAGAATGTCAGGATGTTACACAAACCACACTAACAGCATTGCTGCCAAAACACGAGAGGAAAAACTAGTGGAAAAAACCCCTTGTGTTTGTTTTGCCCTATTTAACCTTTTTTTTTTTCCCCCCCCCCCCCCCCCGAGTCATAAAATCAGCACCATACCTAACTTCATTCTGCAAGGTCATTTTCTCCTACCTTCCTTATTTAATTTCCCCCTTATTGTCTTCATCTCTTTCTTTTTATATGTCTTTCACTTAAGTTCTTTGTTTTACATTTCTCTTTTTAGCTATTCCCCCGTGTCCTCTCTTTCCCCTTCTCAGACACACACCCACCCAGACTGCAAACCACTTAATTCTAGCTGTGCTGAGCCAGCCCTTCCAAAGCTGCTGTGCTGCTGCCGGGCTGGGTGCTGCACAGCTCTGTGCTGGGAGCAGTGGTATCCTGGCAAATAAAGCCATGGAAGTCATGGTCTCTGATGAGATTTCCTATCTGACCTTCACAGCTGTGTTTCAGAGGAAGAGAGACCATGCACAAATCCTCCCTCTTCCAAATGCAGCGGTCGTTGGCAAGTGGGGTGGCAAGATGAGAGAGTACAGTCTGCGCAACTTGAAACTATGTCCTTCCATGAAGGGAAAAAGCAGGAAAACAAAACAGACAAAAAGCAACCCAAACTATTTTCTTTGTGACAGTTCAATACTTAACATGGTTTTATAAGCTTCCCAGAATACTTCTCCCTGGAATCGCAAAGCACCATGGTGTTCATCTGAGGCTTGCAGTTCTTAGAATGATCTACACAGCTCATGAGAACTCATCACTCTCCCCAAAAAAACAAATTAGTAAGTGCTTATAGTTGATCTGCATGTGGCTGGCTTTTGAAATTAAACTACTTCTAACCCCACTCTCCAACAATGAGTTCTGACACATTCCCGACTCTCCACAACAGCAGAAATCCTGCCCTTTTCTACTCCAATTCAGGCTTCTTCCACCTCCCCAGCTCCTAAACAGGTTGCAGCTTCATTCTTCTGCACTCAGCTTTGGGCTCATGCCAAACCCTGCATGCCCATGGCCTGCCCTCACACTGTGTGCCACCTCCTCTGGCAGGACTCCAGCTCAAAGGAGTGGCTTAGGCATTAGAAAGAGCCCTTTTAGCCGTGAAGGAAACCTTCCAAGGATGAGAGGCACATAAGCTGATGCAGAATGGCCTTCCCTGAAACTCCAGAAAATCTGAAATTATGGTTATGAGAGCTGTGTTCTCCACATTCTGTTGCATCACTCAAAACCAGTTCTGAATGATGAAACTTCACATTGATTTTTAGACTGGTTAACTCTCTCACTGTCAATCACTTTTAATTGTAGACCTGGTGCAACTATCCCAGCTGGCTTCTTCCAAAGGGAAGCTGTAGCCAAATACACTCCAGAGATACTTTTTATGAGAACTATTTGTTCTCTTCAGAGCTTACTCCATTTCTATTGATCAGCATACTCACTTTCTCCCTCCTGCTGAACAGCTATTTTGGTAAGCAGCAGTGAATGCAGCACTGCTTCCTCTTTTCCCACAGAGATAAATATCTTTGTTTTTCTTTCTTTCCACTTGTTCTTCCTCTGTCAATGTTTACCTTGAAGAGGGAGCAGTCAGTCCCAGTCTCTAAACACCTAGAAAGGATATCACTATAAAAGAGCAGGGTTTTCATGGAACCCTTGTATGCCGAGGCTTGTTTTAAATACCTTAACATTTGGGTAAGAACAGAATTAACATTCTCAGTAATACACCACAAGGATCTCTGCATCTACGGCAGAAGAGCATGAAATTCAATTGACACTAACCACAGGGAAGGGAAAAATACACCAAAGCACTTTAAGTTCGTAGCATTTTAGCACAGACAGCGCATGTAACATGAGTTACATGGTAAGTGCAAATGGTAAACTGAACAATCAATTTCCTCTTTAATTATGAAGATGACCATCACCTTTGTGTTAGCTGATACTTAAAGCTGCTTTATGTCTTCAACCAGAGCTTGACAAATTCATGTACCCACAAAAAAGGAGGAAGTTTTACTAGAAAACTACCATAAACTTCTCAAAGAGCCTTCCCTATGCTTCCAGGTAATAAAACAAGCACCACAGCCATTACACTTACGAAAATAACCTTCTGCATACGAACTGTTTGTGATGTTACAGTTAACTGCAGCACCTGACTAAAGCACTCCTTAAAATCTGTATGGCACACTTAGTATTCAGCTAATGGCTTTGAGGCACACATTTCAAAGCCTGAAATATATATATACATAAAAGATATATATATGCATATATATATAATGTACACACACATTCTTTCTTTCCAAGTGGCAATGCTTTCTTATTTACTGACGCATCACTTAAAAACCACTAAATAACCAGCTGAAATGGGGGGTTTCTTGTTTCTGAAATGAATCCTGTGCTGACCCCTGAGCCCATTCCCTTCTGGGAATATGCCAAGATGAGTCTTGCAAAAGTACAGCATTTCACATAACTCTGCCAAGAAATTAAACTACTTGTTGCTGAACCCAGAGACTAAGATCCAACTGCTGGAATCTGGACTGTGCAAACTACTGAAAGAGGACTGGGTATTTAAACAGAAGCTGATGAAGCTGCCAGTGATAATTTGTTAAATCCTATACGTTAACTTGAGCCATAATATGCCAAAAGCCACCTGCACATGTTTGGCAATATGCTTGGCAGATTACTCCAGCACATCTGTGGCACAGCACATAACATGCAAGTTTTCTTTTTGGTTAATTAGACCACTACAAAAGATCACTGATACCCAAGAAATTCTTATGATTTGTATAAAACATTCCTATCCTGCTTTAAAAAGACATTAGCAAACAGTGGATACTTGATTACTGAAGCAAACTGCTTGCTGCCAAAATTATACAGGCTATAATGAGGGTTTATGCTTCCCAAAACGTGGATGAGCTCAGGCTACCTCCTATGAGAGGAAAACAACCCCAACAACTAAAAACATCAACCCCTACCCTAAACAAACCCCCATCCTCAGGTCCAATGGCTCTGGAACAAGATTCAGTACATTCCTCTCTTCACCTATCTGCTTCAAATGCTGCCTTGTGCAGATATTTTATCTTTGACTTTAGAATCAAATGAGAGTGTTTAGCATAGATTGCAAACAAGTAACATCTGCACAACTGTGAAAAATACAACTAACTATGAAATACCGACGTCAGGTTTTGCAGAACCACTGGCTGCTGCCAAATTTGAGCTAACAGGAAGAGGGTAGGAGAAATTTATATTCAATTCACAGGAGGTCAGAAGAACGTAACGCTGCAGGGACTGCAATACTTAAATAACACATGATATAGCATTCAAAACACAACAGCATATTGGCAGGGATAGTTAACAGAACATTTATCCCAATTAAAAACAAATATCACAGGTTCTCTCCAAACCCAAGCACTTAACACCAACACCAAAATAACCCCCTTCTATGACTAGCCAAGTAGTAAACCTGCTAACTAAAGGTGGGTGTGAGAACTGGCTGTGGGAGGAAGGAGCAAGGTTATAGAATTAGATGAAGGAGATCACAAGAGACCTTACACTGACTTGCAGGATGGATCCAAGCAAGTTACACAAGTGAACATCTCTGGCTCTACTACTAGGATCTGCCCTCTGAGTCTCACCAGACTGAGTATAATGTGCGATGACCTCCTCTATCCAGTATCCCAACCTCCTAGAAATCACACAGGGTGAGCTAATCTGTATTATTATCCTGCTTCTGAATGCTATGCTTGAGGTTGAAACGTGCACTGATCAGAAACTGAAACACTTGAGCAATTCCCCACCAGCTCACAGAGCAGCAGCCAGCAAAGCTCACAGTAGTTGCTCACCTTTGGCACTGTGTGCCAAACCTATGGAAGTTAAAACACCAGACATAGCTTTTTAATGACTCAACAGCCCAACACACTATCATCATCTCTTTCCAACATGTACTGTATTAATGGCTTTCACAATCACTAAATTGACTCACAGGTACTCTCAAGTTTCAGTTTTACAGGTAGCCTTCAGCATTACTGCTGAGAGTTTAACCTCACTTTGTACTTACAGAAACCAAGGCACAGAGGAAACAGGGAACTGGGGAAAAAAAAACCAAAACAAAAACAACCCTAGGATAAATTAGAAGGAAGAAACTCCACATCTCTACACTGATGCTACTTTCTACACTGAACCATCTCTTCTCTCTGAACTCTAAAGCAGCCCAGACAGTGCAGAGAGACAGCTCTCCTCAGACAGGAGGCTGACAACCACAGGAGATGTGATAAACCCTTGGAACTGCCAAAATACCAACAAAATCTCACACAGGCTGAAAACCATGTCGCTTCAGCGGTTCCACAAACAACCTGAAGTAACTGTCACAATAGATTCCTCAAAGAGTAACCTTCCAGTGAGGCACAAGAGCTGTCTCTAGCATATTTTCGGTGGAAGAAGAGAAAAAGAGGAAATAAAAAGGAAAACTGGTACATCCCACTGCCTTGAGCAGTGTGGCAGTTAGCAATTTGACAGACAGCTAAGTTATTTTTATTGTAAGAATTTACATATTAAGAGACAAAACTGTGCAGGGACTTCAGAAATACACCCAATTTGAATGCAGAGGGAAGGTCTATGCGGCACGGAAGTTGAAGATGCTGGCATATGATCATCCAGAGTGGAGAGAAATACTCCAATTGGGGAAAAATTACTGTTTTCTCAGAACAGATCATCATGACAAGTGATCTTGGGTGTTTCACCCACAAGACTGAATGCCTGAACCTTACACATTTCCACCATCTTTCACCTCTGAATTGATCTACAGCCATCCAAGGAAGATGCTGGTACCATGTAAGCATAACCATTCCAAAAGCAGCAACAAGAATCCCAGCAATGAAGGACATAAATCACTTGTCCAACCTCACAAATGAAGCAGCTGAGATGTGATAACACAGAATTTGTCTTGAAACAATTCTGCTTTGGTTCCTTCCCCACTAGGTCCCCAGCATCGCTGCTGCCCTAGGCAAGGAAGCTAGTATCATTTGTGGTTACAGAGGGTCATCACCTGAACACAGGCTAGAAGAAATACCACAAGAAGACTCTGGGTATCTCATTATATTAAAATGCTTTTAAAAACTAACCTACACATGGTGTTATATGTACCAAATATGTCACCAAATGTTACAAATCAGTGTAAGTATTCATACCAACAGTATAGAATAAACGACAATTCATACTCTAAATGCTAAGATTGCCTCAAAAAGCAAAGTTCATTTTAAACTGGTATCTCTTCTAGTCAAGCTCATGAAATAAATGTTAAAGTATCAGTCACATACAAAAATCTGTGATTTGTATTAATATAGTATTTAACTAAAAAGGTCAAATATTATGATTAATTAGGTTACATTTAAGTTATTTCTTGTGGATATAGACTACTTGTAGTCTGGGGAAAAAAAACCCCAGCATATGTCCAGCAATGCACTTTCAGCCTAACTAGTTAAGTAGTTTATCACAAATACACTTTGGGAAAAAATTAATTAGCTCATTAGGTTTAGTTAATAGCTTGCTTGGCCCTCCTTTGACAAAAGGGACATTTTAAAAGAGCATACTCTGCTACTTCAGAAAACAAAATCCCACTTGACAAGTTTCGAAGGACACGGAGTAGAAGCGACACACACCACCAGGAGCTGCAGAATGTATTAAGAGATTACTATTTCTCTGGTAACAATTAAAAATAACTTTAAAAGACCCTAAGAACAGCTCGAAGGTCAGCTTCACACTGCAATACTTCAACAGGTTCTGAGAAAATCGCTCCTTTATCAATCCCTGAAATAATGCCACAAATATAAGACTACTTCAGGGCAAACTGCGATCAATCCTAAAATTGTTTTACTTTCTTACTATCATGATAGTGTACTTTCTGATTTACAAGCACTGTGTGTTTTGAGGACTGCAGCAAATTCTTTCTGTGCCAAAATAAACCCTACACCATTGCCTGGTAGTCAATCACCTGCCATATCCATCAGCTTTCACATTCAGCTTGCTAAAACAAGGGACAACTGCATAAGGATTTCATGAACGTAAAGGCTGATAGAAAGCAATGAGAGCTAGCACTACCCAAAATCACCAAGTCAGCCTTCTTACCTTTCTGAGGCTGTCTGGCAAACTAAGGTCCTTTAATGACATTCACCCCACCCAAGCCTGTTTTTCTCATCAGAATGACCCCGCCTGTTTCCTTTACACACCACAGGCCTTGCTGAGCGTCTTCATTGTTCAGAATGCGCTTAAGGAATACTAAGAATAACCTCGTTGTTTCCATCCCCTCCTTCTACGTTTCTCTCAAAGTATGGGCCTACCACTGATGCAAGGTTTACCTTAGTGAAACGGTCATAGTTAGAAGTCATGATCCTAAAATGTGATACAGATGGGAATAGTTAGTATTTATTCTTTTAAAGTATTTTCCATACCTTCCTTTTGTAGTTCCCTCTTTACTCTGTCCCTTTTAAATTGCAAGCAGTGCTCGCAAAAGAGTTTGAGTTAGCTTCGCCTAACAAGTTTAACACTGATACAAGCAGCATCATAACACGTTTTCACATTCATGGTCAAGCAGCAATGCTGTACCTATCCAGTTCCTAAAACACTTCTTCAACCTGCCCATAAGGCTGTCATGCCAGCAACTACAATACTGATTCCTACAGTACAGATACATGTTTATCAGGCAGTATTCTGCTTGCTTCAGAAAGACAACCCAAAGTGCCTGCAGGTATCCACTGCTCTTCATCATTACCAACCTAAGCCAGTTCCATGTTAGTGACACTAAGATGGAAGATGCAATATGCCAGCACTCAGAACAGGGTACCATCCAGTCCTCCCCCATATATTCATTTTTAACTGTCAGAATCAATTTAATATGGTATTTTAGAAGGATTTATTAGACATCACAAACTGATACTCAGTGACAGGTGAGGAATCAACACTGGCAAGGGGTGGACTTGCTGTTGGCTGATACAAAGGCTTAGAGCAACCAAAGTAAGAAAATCTGATGCCCTTTTCTTCTTGTGGCCCCCTACAGCTTTGAAGACTTATGTCCGCAAAACTATAGGGCTTATAAAATGTTTTATTAGTACTGCATTCACAGAATAACATGCAAACTAGTAAGACTTAGATCACAAAACCTATTAAGATTCTTCTCCAAGTCACTTTGTGAATACAAGTGCAGAATTCAGCAGCAAGGGTAGGCATATAATCCATAAGGCATAACAACACAAACCCAAACAAGTGAGAGGTGGAAAGGATAGGAAGTTCACCCTCTGCACAGCATAGAAAGACCCTTTCCCAATCTCTAGGAAGCAGCAGAAAACAAGTATCTCTTTTCTTGCCAAACGGTTGGATTATTTAAGGTGCAAGAAAAGTCGTATCCAGCATTTCCTACCCTTTTAAACACCATTAGTAGGCTTAGAAAAGACAGAATGTGTATAAATACATTGTGAGGAAGAAGTAATTCAGAAGATGCTCTGCCCGTCTATTATATTCTTACTCGGATAGAAAACATCCTCTAAATTTCTCAAGAAACAAAAAGCTGCATACCAAAAACCTCCTATCAAAACACTGGCATGGAACTGTTTGAGGTTAATTTCTAGCCTTAAGTGTGGAAAAGAAGAACTGCCAACCTCCCCCAGTGAGGTTTGTAGGAAATAACAGTGCACTTGAACTTGTGCAGCACTTCACATTTTTTCAGTCCTCTATAAACACTGGCTGACACCAACCAACACAATAAGAGCTTCCTAGCATAGTTTGTATACAAAACTACCAGATCAGTATAACAAATACAAATTGATACTTCTGAAAATAAATAAATAAGCTTAGTGGCCATTGGGTGTTTTACAACCAAATTTGTAAGTTTAGCTTTTAGCTTAAGTTCACACTGTCAGAGAACCTGTGTAAAAATAACCTGTGTAAAAATAACCTGTGTGAATACATGAGGAAAAATGACACACACAGAAACAAGCACAATGCATGTGCTGCCTGTGAAACACATCAGACGTATGTCATTTCAAAACAGAATGGTATGGCTTCAGCATTTCAAGAAGGCATTGAAAAACTCCAAAGGAACAAGATCGTTATGTAACTGCATCACAATGTATATAAAATGCTTAAAGACAGGTTATGTTCTTTGACATTACTTAGAATGTAATGATCTATGTACCATCAAAAAAAAAAAAAATTGCCAGGCTTAATCCTGATTTAACCTCACCCTTAATTATTAAAAATAGTTAAGCACTTACCATAATGTGATTGAAATGCCTGTGGTTTTACGACCTGATTACAGTGGTTACACATCACCAAATAGAAATCATCATGAGCCGGGCAAAGACCAAATATTGGCATATCTAAAAACAAAAAGACAAAATGGCATCTCTCAGCTACTGACAAATATTGAGAAACAGTTTAATTACAGAGCCATGACACTAGAGTTGAATCATAATTGTAATACATTTGTATCAAATTTTAAAATGAGGAAAAAAAAAAAGAGCATATAATGCAAGAGATAATTTTGTGCTGGAGAATGACAAAGGCAAAAAATCTTCCTACAATGATAAATGTAAAATGAGCGACTACTTGCAGAAAACATCTATTAGGAAACTGATTTAGGACTGATTATCTTATACCAGATGTAAGAATGTAATAAAAAGAGACTGATTTTAAATCACAACCACAACATCAGAGGGGATGTTTAATGTATTCTGAAAGAGGTTTGAATTTTATTCCAATTTCATTACGTACATTCAAAAAAACAAACTTTATTTTCTACTTAATTTTTTTAAACCACTTAAAATACAAAGTCGTTCACCAGGCACTATTACATGCCTAATGGTTTTATTTATTTAACAGTGCATTATAGTCCAGCCATCTGCTGCCAGAGATCTGTGTAACGGCTATGGAAGAGGGAGAAATAGAGATAACAGTATGTCAGAGCATGTGTGGATTTCAGAGATAATACACATACTTGCAGACTTTTCCTAATAAAATTAGTTTCTACCATTTTGGTTTTAAGAACATAATTTCTTATGAATACAGTTTAACAGTTCAAACTGCATTCAGAGACTACTGGAGCATTAAATACAAGATTTACTACTTAACTTCAAGGTATATTACAGTTATAGAACTAAAATTATCTTGAAGCACCAGAAGATACAAAATAGGAAACTGCAAACATAATAGTATAAATTAATCATTGCCAACCTCATGGCTAAGCGATCTACAGCACTATTTAAAGGTTTAAAACTGATATAAGAAAACTTGATTTTCTTCAAAAGAAATACTCAAGTTATAGATTTATCTTAGCAGTAACTTAGAAATTAAGTTAAACTTATTTATCTCAATGCTAGAATTGACATCACTGCTTTGTTTTACAGATACTAATTTGCCTATATGTATTTTTAACAACATGTATATTTTTGCTTACTAATGGAACACTAATTATGACATAAATTGAGCAAGCAGCATTTGAAGAGTGAACATGCCCTAATGCAAAGTAACCACTGGCAGAATGACACAGTCAGCCCCACGGACACTTTGTTTCTCGCAGACAAAAGAACGTATCCCTATGGAACAGCTTTCAGAGTGAAGGGCTCCCTTTGTTGTAAGTCTTCATCATATTAATTACTTTTGTTTTAAAAATAAGATTTACCCCAGGTTTTCCAAAAATATTGTTAGTGCCACATGAAAATGAAGCATGATTCTTGCAATAACAGCTGCATCTGGATTTTGCAGCTGGATGTAAATACAATGACCATGGACATCTGACATGGCTGTGACAGATCAGAGCTGCACTTCTCTAAGCCACAGGCACCTTTTTGCAACTGAGCTTACATTGAATAAATAACTGATTTGCACTTCATTAAGTAGTGACTCTTGCTTATTTATTTATATGATCTTTATTAATAGAAGTATGAAGACCTCAGGCACACCTGACTTAATGCAAACTAGGCATAAATAGTCAATATATGCCGGTGGAAAAAAAAATTCAAACCACCTGATAGGACTAATAAACTTCTACTTTTCAATATCTACTTTCTGTGATGTAATATTAAGATAGATAAGGAAAACAAAAAAGCATATAAACTTAAACGCTAATATTTTATGCAGAAGCTTTTTGAGTATGCCTGTGTAAAACAGCCTCCACAGGACAATCAAATACTTCCATCTGACTACTCACAGGCCATGATGAATGGGACAGTAACAGCACACTGCCTGCTATTTACACTGTTAATAGCACACAGAGAGGCTACTACGGTATAATGTCTAATGAATTGTAAATCCACACCTTACCTATTCCCATAATCGTACCTTTCAGACAACACTGGGTTCACAGACTTTACCAGCTTGTACAGCATGTGGGGGGAAAATTGCTTATACCAGAAGAGGATTGCCTACTTCTGTATCTCTTGGAAGATAAAGCACTCCTTGATATTAGTCTGAGACATCCCCTCACTAAGTACCCTTCTATGAATATTTGCTGGCAATAAAGAGCTGCAATTTTAAACAACAAGTGAAACAAATTGGCAAATTGATGGAAACAAAAATGTTTTCCTATTTCAGTTTGAGGAGCCCAAGAAATGAGTGATTCACGAGTGTCCTTTACACTCTGAAGCACATATGCCGGGTTTTAAAATCTAAGCTCTGAGTGACAGAAAGTAATGCCAAAATACTAAGAAATACATAGACTCATAAAGAACCACTCTAAGCGTAAAACCACTTGACACAGAAATAAAGGATTTGCTGCACATCCAAATTCGCAACTGTGATTCCAAAGGAAGTCACACACAAGACTCCCAGCCAGATCACAGACATCAGTGTAAAAGATCTTCTGCCCCCAGTTCCCTCCTACTATACTAATACAGATACTGGTAAATGTAACCAGGGAGGAAGTAGTGATGGATAGAGTCCTAAAGGCAATTCCTTTTGCTTTCTCTAATGAGGTAAAATAACCCATAGCTTTTATTAGAGCATTTATTTAAAATAGACATAATCAAATCTTTTTGTTAGGGAAATCCACACGGCTCAAGTAACACCAGAACCTGATGATGCCGAGCGCTACATGAACACATGAGACCAGCACCTAAGGGTCACAGAAGAGATACCAGCGGGCAAAAAGTAGTATCAATACTTCACCTGAATTAGTTTTAACAAAGGGTTTGAAGCTATAAGGAGCATGACACAACCAAGATTGGTTAAGACAACTGCAAGAGACCTGAATCCACACTTTCCAACCGAGGAGCCTCAGCCTTAGGCAGAACATATCCCATGTGTTTAATGTGCTTCACTATCATTTCAGCTGAGTAGAGCTAGAGCGGATCTCAGGGAAACCTTACTTCAGTGTGTGTTTGAACAGGGCAAACACCTATGTGGCACTGCTGCAAGACTGACAAATGAGACCATGCAAGTGGCAGAGAATAGTTTAAAGGAACTTACATAAGACGTACTTACTAAGAGGAGGAAATGGATGCCTAATTTTTCTGTTCCCCTCCCAACCACTTATGAAAGTTCCCAAGTCTTGTGGTTGATATTCTAATGCCTAATACCGCATAACTATTTCATTTAATGACATGCAAATTCTCTATTTAAAAGTCTAAAGAAATTTATAGTATTTTGCCACTGTAATTTCAAATGCACTGTTCCTCTGAGTTTAAAGATTACTTTTTGAAATACTTCGCTGTACATGTAAAGCCTGTGCCTCTCAGGGAAGAGCCTAGCAACCGTGATTCATATGTTCCTCTTTCAAAGCTGGGCTCATTTAACTCTCTCCATCTGGGAATGTTTTTCAAGGTCAAACTAAAAATTTAAACCAAGGACCTCAAACTTTCCGTCTATTTCTCCATAAATGCAGTATTTTTGCAGTATCGACATACAAATACTATTACAAGAGCTCCTACTTATGTTAATTCTAATGCCATAAAGAAAACCAACTTAATTCACCCTCACAATATGAAACCTCCGAACATTGTGACCTCCAGAGTCCACTTCTCCTTTCTAATGTAACTTAGTTACCGTGGTTTTAAAAGGTAACTTTATTTTACATATTGCTCTACTCTTCAGCAAGACTGGAACAAGCCTGCGCCACGGGCAGTTCTGAGGTATCTTAATTGCAGTATTTGTTCAGCATGTAATAAGGAAAATGACAGTCATGTTCTCCACAACCATACAGGGTAGAGCAATATGTTACTTTTATTACTTTAACAGGATCTGACAGTACCTGGGACAAGTGTTATAGGCAAATAGGATAACTGCTAGTTAAGATACCTTGTAGTGCTGTTTGTGCAGAAAGTAGACAAAACCTCCCCAAAACCAGCAGAATTACTATATTTAAGAGCTTGTGATCTGGAAGCATGGCATGAGGACAGAGAATGAAGCAAATGAAATAGCAAACCCAGGCAGGCTGCAGACAGAAAGCTGAGCTCAGTTACAATCAGACCAACTGCTTAAAGCCAACCCAAACAGCTAAAGCTCTGCCCAAGAAATCTGCATGCTGGGTGTGAGTCCTGCTGCACCTACTGCTGATGTTAGTTGTCAGTAACAAGCAGTCCTCAGGTGCAGGGAGGACCTCAGGTCAAGCTTTAAGCAAAGTATGCTGCTTTAAACAGCAGTATAAGGCATCGTAACTCACTTATCTTAAGTAAAGCTCCCATCAATTTTAAGTTATATAATCCCTTATTTTATTTTGATGGATTAAAAAATTATCTAAGTTAGCATCTCAAAACTTACCTTTCATCCACTAACACTTCATTTCCTGCAACTGAAATACTATTTTCTATACATTATTTTCCCAAACTGTTTTCCAGAAACACTCAAGTGCTTATCATTCATGAACACATGTGTGGTTTTGTATACTTATCAGTACTGAAAAGAAATTAAACTATTGGCAATTCTTTTACCATGTACTCTGCAAGATGGTAATAAGAAAAAGAATATTCCTAAGCAGATAGTGTGAACAAAGTAAGTAAAACTAATACTAACTCAAAGTGAATATTCAGAGTGCTCTGGTTTACACAAGGTTTAAATCAAACCAAGAGATTTCCAGTAAAATATACATACTTAAGGGTTTTCTGCAAAATCTCAAGTAATGAACACTTCTGTATTAATAGAACCCAAGTATTCTATGAACCATATGTGCAGGCCTAACAAATTTGTGCCTGCAAACCCAACGTAAGATGATTAAGTTTACACACAGAAACACTCTACTTAAAAATGTATCCCATAAGGTTTCTGCTCATGTTGCCTTAGAAACAAAAGAACCTTTTAATACAAAATAAAGCAAAACAAATGGACATCCCCAGACCCAAGCTGCTATTTCGTTTAGGTTCAGAGGGAAGCATTGGCAGATGCATTTTCTGCAAGGTTACCTATTTTTTTCATTCTTTGCCAGCTCCACTCTGTACATTAAGTAACTCACTTTTCTGCACATTCAGCTTTGAAAGCCCAGCTATGCGAGGAGCCATTTGAAAGGCACGCTCTCCTTGGGTTCCCAGCACAAGCGCATGAACTTTGTTTCACTGTGCTGATTGGGTGAAGGAAGGAACAGCTGAAGACTTGATTAAATGGTTTTACTACGTTTTCCACTTGGGCAAATACATCAATTATGCAGCAATTTATTGAAGTCCTAAGAATACCTAAACCTCAGATTTTTAGCTTGGAGAAGTTACTTTCACTTCAACACCAAAAAAACCCACAATCTAGTTTAACCGGGCACAGGAGCTGCATTACCAGGTTTGATCACCATTGTGAATCTCCACAACTGTTAGAACACTTTATCTCCAAAACTGGGGCCCCCTCTGTCCACTCTCCTTTCAAAGCTCAAAACTGCATATTTTTCCAAAGCTATGGTTCTGTAGTTTTGACTTTGCTTTCCCAAATTCAAGCAGAACCTTGGCCAGTGAAACCTGAAAGGGTGAAGGAGAACCCACCTCTCCCTGCTTCCATTTTCCATGGGTTCAGCTATGCTATGCTGCATTTCCAACATCCTTTCCCCTGTTCTGCCCCTTCCTGCTCCACCTCTAGCAAAAGGGTTTGACGCTGCAGGCAGTAACACTCTTGTGTGCGTACCCAGGCAATAAATCCAAACACTATCCTTTCTCAGGCTACAAGAACACAGTCACTGCAATTCTCCCATAGCCTTTCCTCCCACTCTCTGTGAGATGCAGAGTGCAACACTGACAGTCACCAACATCTCCTGTTCTTTGATATTCAGCAGTCCTGGGAAATCTCTGTATCCTGCCTACTGATGAAAACTGAGCAGCAGATACCAAAGAGAAGCGTGTCACACACACGTGCACCTGCAGCCTCACATGCAGCTGGGAGTTCCAATTTTAGTCTCCCAAGATTTGAATGTTCATGTAATTATATATAAAACAACGTATTAAAGCAGACATCAAAGTATTTAGTTAAATTCTTTGTATATGAATTCAGCTACCCACAATTAATCTGTTGGAAATTCTAACAAAACCTATGTCAAATTGTTCAATTCAAAACTATTAAATGGGTTTCCTAAGTTTATTACACAGAATAATACCAAATTTCAGTGAGCAAGTTTACAGAAGACTGTCTGCAGAGAGGCTAATTAATACATTTCTCAATGAAACAAATAGTGTATTTAAAGCTTTTCAGCAGATTAAGTCTCCCCACACACATTGTATTCTGTTACCTCAGGTTTTCACCAGCAATCTGAATGAAATCAGTCAGCTGTGAAAACTATTCCTATTTTCTCATTAATGGATTTTCAAAGATGAAGATATTTGAAATTTCTCCAGCCAATTTGTACAATATTATGTAAATGCTGAACTTCCAATTTGTCATGTTTGAAATCTTCATTCAAAGTCACATTATTTTTAGGTGCCATAATCTCATCATGCTGTTGCTGTATTTCAAGGAAGCCAAGTTATTATTTATGGGTTTGTGTCAAAAAGAATCCCAAACAAAACTATTTGCTATCTTCCCAACACCAAAATAGCTCAAGGAAGCCTCAAAGTTGAGTATAATTTTGCAATTACGACATAAAAGTTAGACAGAATTCAGGAAATAAAAAAACTTGGGTGCTCACACAGTAAAATTCAAATCTGGGCTAATTTAAAATGAAAGTGTACACATAACCACTCCAGTTATTGAACAGAAAAACAGGGTCTATTATGGGAGGGAGAAGTTCTGGATAAGCAATTAATCACATAGCCTCAATTAAATAAATCATCCATACAGTAGTCTAAACTGTATCTTAAGGTATATACCCTGAAGCACGCTACTGTTAAATTATCATCAACAGGTTTGGTTCTTCTCTTTCACACACAGCACTCTGTGTACATTGCAGCAGCTGTACTTGTGTAGTGGGGGAAAAGAAGTTTATTTTTATTTAAACCTAAACTCACAGTTTACAGAAACTGCCCACTGCAGTACAAGTATTTTGATATATCATGACTGTAAGTGATGCTCCAAAGCTCCTCATCCTCTCCGATCTCCTATCTAGACATACTTCTGAGGAAGTAAGAATGGCATTTGGCATGTGTGGGTTTTGCCATCTTTCCCCATGTAACTGTCCAAATCACAGCAACACAAAGGGGTGGTGGCTGCATCTCGACACTGTAACTGGGGGAGTGGTAACAACCATTCACGTACAGATTTACACATTTTCTTATTGAGAACCAGAGGAATACAGTATGCTCCTGATAAAACAACATAACTTAGTAACCATAAAATCAGACACATGTAGCTCTCATCTTGCATCATTTCACACTGTTCACCTAATACCTGAGGCATCATATGCAAGAATCTCAAAAAGAAGTAAGGAAAATTCTAGAGATGACCTGTCAACTGATTTCTATTTCAGTATTTTATTAGGCAACCCAACTACTTAAAACCACCCCACACCTGACACTCCCATTCTCCATGCACTGGAACATCCGCCTCAAAAGTAAGACTGTTTCAACCACGTCTGCAATAGCTTTAAGGAAACTGATGCCTTCCAATTCTCACTTAGCAACTTACACATCCACACCCCTCTCAATTTGACAGGCACTATAGTCTTTGCATTAAAATTTACTTCCTTTGCTTCACAGATTTACAAGCAATTGATTTGATACAATTAAAAGAGAATAAAATGCAAGTTGCACAGCAACAAGCTTATGAATGGACCATAATGAATAAAACAGTAGTACTGTGATATTTAATAGCATTAAAAGATAAAGTGGAGAATAAAACAATGTTTTTGTTGTTGTAGTAAGAGCTAACTCACCTCTTTTGTATCTGAAGACACATGTAGTGCCACAAAGTACTTTAAACTTGGCTATTGCATACCTTTAGACAAATAAACATGACTACTTAAATTATCAAGCTGAGGAACCAATAAGTCTTTACTTCTCTCAATTGATGTATTCCAGCATATACTGAGCTACAGCCATCAGAGCTTCCCTTCCAAGAGGGGACTTATCTGTTCCAAAGTGTTGGGCTTTAAACCAGTGTGAGTTGTCTTCTGACACATGCTTGTATTAACCAAACAGATAAGCACTGAAGAAAATCAAGCTACCTATTCACAGTAAAAGGTCAGTAATTCCACTGCTGGCTGTCTAGGATAAAACAAAAACTTAGTGCAGCCTAAAAGATCTTTATGGAGATGAAATTTGTTTTATTGTTATGGAATTCTGAATTCTTCTAAAGATGAAATTTAGGGTTTGCGTTTACACAACCTTTCACCTTTAGAATAAGCCCATTGCTATCCTTATTTCAAGATGTGTTTCTTGGCTCTTAAGAGTGATTCACCTTATTTTAGGAGCCTGACTTCACAAAATTTTCCAGAACTCTATCTTCAAATATTACACATGAAATATATGATACCTGATACAGAATGAAAGACACTTTGAAAACACAGGATGAACAAATCTGTACCAGGTGTTCTTCCGTATCTGGCAATAGCTCTCTGCTACCAAAATCACGCATTCCACTCCTCAACAGAACCAGGATGGGAAGGCCTGCAACTTTTACTATTTTTATATTTTGATGCATTCAAAACTGAAGATCACTTAGAACATATCATACCTACACAAGACCTGAAAGGGCTGACACGCTTGAAAGTAATTTTTATGCTCTTTCATGGCGTGGGCCTCTATAACATAAGCAGAACAGCAGCCCACTTCTGATGTACACAGAAGATAATACCAACAGCAAAGCAAAACGAAAGCAAAGGAGAGAAGAATTTGCTCAGACTCTTTAATGTACTGATTCAGTTGGTTTCATCTAACTCATGTTTCTGACAGAAATTTCTAACACTAATTCTCTCCTCTGGTCCCTCTGCAGCTAACAGTGCTCTTGTCACACTTGGGAAGAAGGTATACGAACATGCAGAAATGGACTTAAATCCACAGAGGAATGTGACAAAAGAACCTTAATCTCTTTAATGGGCCAGCTAGGAAGGAAAATGCTCTGCCCTTGGAAAAAAGTACTGAATTGGGCACAACCTTTACTTTTTAGTCATCTCATGTCAAAAAGGACATGAACCCAATAAACCTGATTATACAGGCAGCAAGATAAAGTCATCCTTATGCAGATGCAAGAAGATTAGATATATTTGGAGTACGATCATGCAATGAGCAAGAGGTGTCCTGCACCACCCCCCAAGAACACTACAGACCTCAAGCAGTGGTCCCGATGCAGCATGTTAGACCAGGCCTGTTTGCAGAGTCCTGTGGAGTAGATGTTACACAAGACATATGGAGTGAGTTTTACAAGCAAGAGGCACAGCAAAGGAAATTTGAAGTTGGCATTTAAGAAAAGGCATGGAAAAGCACATTTCAGAGCACTAGTTACCCACCCCTAGGTGACTCAGGATGACACCGGTAAGTAAGGTTAAACAGGTAACAGAAAATAGAAAAGTAAACAGGATCCTTTGATATTGTAACAGATTTTTTTACCACCCTCAAGCATGTTGACAAGAACCAACACATCCACCTTCCTACAGCAGAGAAAAGGTAACTACTGCAAACATGTCTAGGGTGTCAAAACTGTGGTTTACAATAGAAGCAGATCCTGTGCCAGACACAGCAGTCACACACGCATGGACTTCAGGACCTACGCCGAGGTCTTCAGCTCAAACCAGCTTGGAGACTACTGGTCCTATCCAGGGTAGGCAGGAAGCCAGAACCTCAGCTGCCAAACTTGTTGAGCCAGTCTTCCCAGTGCTGGCCCACAATGCATTGCTTTGTGTTTGGAAATTGCTCAAAAGCTTTTGCTTCCAGCACCAGTGCAGAGCACTTTGGGAAAGATGACAAAGGAGTCCAAGAAAGGGTATCACAGGGCCACTGTAAGACTGGGTACACCCCAAATGCTCTCGTCAGCTGATGACATCACCCTGAGTCACTGCGATGACAAAACAACATGGGGCTTCCTGTGAAGCCTGGATTTCACAGAGCGCAGGAGAACTCTTAGTGTGATTAAATTATAAATAAAGCTGATGCTGCACCTTACCAGCATTTCTTCCCATTTCAAAATGAAGAACATCTATCTACCCAGACTGTGATTTTGGTCCTTTCCCAAGACAGGGGCCTTCCTTCACATCACCGTGGTTATTCACAATGACTCTCAATGGTGGTCAGCAGGAGGACAGAGAATTGCAGTGTTGCACAGAGAACCCCTTTTTCATCCCAAGCAGCTGTAAACAAGTCTCAGGTGAGATAAACTGACAAGCACACTGAAGATTTTATTCCTGTGCTCTACCTGCTCCATGGGTAAGAATAGCTTTCTTACCTCCAAGGCTATGAAGCTAACACTTTAGATCATTAAATTCAGACTACAAAACCAACAGAAGAGTCTTCTAAGTTTTATTCCAGCAAATTACATGGTGGTCTACGCCCCTACATTTCAGGGCACAAGCTAGTCAGGTAGAACCAAAAGGAAATTTCCCAAACAGGAGCTGAAGTGCTTTGGACTTCTCCAAACACCCCATGGAAACAGCAGTGTTGAAATAGCCAGGCAAAGCAACCAAGTCAGCTGGCTATTAAAGCAGGCTTGAGAAAAGGAACAACAGATAAGCAGAGGGCTCTGCCCCAGCTGAGATACAAAACATAATCAAACCATATCATGAGTAGTTCAAACATCGATATTTTCCCTAGAGTCTCATAACACAACTGGTAGTAGAAGTCCTCCTTCAGCAACTTGGACACAAATGAAAGATAAAAAAGAATATTTAGGACAATAATTTGCAATCTATTCTGTAAGCACATATTGCACCTGCTTCGGTAAGAAACACAGTTCTATTGGATTTGGATCAAAACTCCTCCATAAATTCCAAACTACAACATGGAACAGCAGCTCCTGAACAAGCATGGTTTCCAGACAGATGCTCTGGGTAACACACCTTTACATGGAAAGAAAAACCAAAATTGCTTTTAAAATTCAACTTTCAGTATTTTTATGAAGTAAATGCTGCCCGCCAGGAAAATCATTTAAGCCTTTCCTCTCAAACCCTTTCATTTAGTCCCAGCAAGAGCAGGACAACTGCCACCTCTCTTAGCAGGGCAGAACAGACACATCCAAACACAGATTCTACGTTTTTAAAAATGCATTATCTGAAGAAAACATCCTAAAAACCAAGACTATACCCCTTACAAACCAAAGCCCAGCAAAGCCTTCTAGTTGTCAAAGTTAAACTTCTCCAACATATTTATAGAGTCATATTAATTGAACAGGAATGAAACAGACGACCTCAGTATTTCCTGGGAAAAGTAGAAAAAATCCTGGGAAAACTTATTATTTTGAAAGCTGTTTTCCATATTATTTCACACAGTTGTCTCAATAATCCAACACCCTCACTGTCTGGTTAATGGGAACACTTTTCATTCCTTTGATATAGCCATCAAAACCACAGTCACTCAACTCAAATCTCTGCAGTCTGAGGCCTCTGGATATTCCCCATTACTATAGATTTGTTCTGAAGGGATAATAAGGATATTTGGTATGGCTCACACTTACATACTTCTTTCTCCTTCTGGCATCACTCACAATAAAAGTAAATGTTGCTGTAACTCTTCCTCAGCAGAGTAACATTCAAAAGGTATTTTCTCCAGTTCACAAAGTTAATAGGAACCACCTCAGGAACTGCAGTCAAAACCCCTTTTGATTTCTATTACCTGGCTTTCTGACAGGGCTAATTACTGAAAATTAATAAATAATTAAAACATATTAACCAGTATGCTTAATAAACTAGTTCTTGCTAGCTGTTCAGTTTTCACAATACACTACTCATAACTGATAAACACTGCAGTTATCCACTGATACATCATCGCACAGAGATCCCCAAGATACAAGATCTACTATGCTCTACAGTCACATAGGTAGCCATGTTATTACTAAGAATGATTCATTATCAAGCACAGGCCAACAGGTCTGAGGATTACCAGACCTAACAGGTGCTGGAAAATTCAGCACCTTCTTTAAGCAACCATCACCCTGTTTTGGAAACAACTTGACAGTTAGAATGCAACCACTATTTCACAAATGTTTAACTCAGCAGAGACGGAGGAGCTGCTCAATCCCACATTACCTGAAGGAAAAAAAGAAGATTGCAGAACCACACCCCAGGTATAAACTGATACAAGTTTTCTTCTGTATTTTAGCCTTAAACAGCCAGAGGGCATCACTTAGGCTGCATACACCTTGACAAAACAATGGCTACAATATCCAGGGACTGACAATTAAAATGTTTGCATTAGAGAAGTACTTTGCTGGCTGATCACAGGTTGTAGTGAATGCGGCTGCCACACATGCAAAGCCTCACCAGCCAAGCCCCATACCCTCATCCTGCATCCTCCTTCCAGGCAAAAGCAAGACTTCAGTGGCTCAACAAGACCTCACATCCCCGGACACTACCTACTAAACTATCAGAACCCAAATTTTTCCACTGACAATATGTACCACTGTGTTTATGTGGTCAGTGAAAAAGACAGTAGAGCAAAAAATGCTTTCATGAAGGGCAAAATACAACTGAATTTTATGTTAAAGACACATTACTGCATAGTCAGCATATTATTTGCTTTTCAAATTTAAGCTTTGACACTTCATTATAATGTGAGCTGCTATGGGACCTTTAGGCAACTTTATCAACATTAAACTGTCCAACAAACTTTCCTGCAAATAAAAAGAGCTCTAGATGTCAGAACAAAAGCGCACAGAACATCAGTCTTACAACACCAAAGCTGCTCCTCGTTGATTTTAGCCTTTCAGCTGCTTTGTCTATATGTTTTCAGTGCCAGTTGAGAATGTTGCATTTTCATTAAATGTTTGTAGTGTGATAGAAAGATGACAAAGTTTTCTGACTGTTATAACCCACCAGAAGAGAAGGGCGGCATAACCAATTCTCCCTTTCACTTTCTCTTACCAATGAAGTTTGTCTGTGGACTACGCTAAAGCTACTGAAAGTCAAAATCAGGGCAGGGTGGGACTGCAAATAAATGACCCTTCTCATGGGAAAGCAGGTTCCCACAAAAGAGCTTATTCCACAAGGGCTGACAAGCAGCATTTACACACAAGCAACTGAACACTTGAGTATTTCTCATCTACTTGAACCAATAACCTAGAATATTTACCATCACGATGACCATTTCCAAAGCTAGCTATCGCGGCTCCAAGTGATGTGGCAGCAGCTGTGAGTGCAGTTTACTTTGATGAAGTCATCCCTGCAGTATCTGGGGTTACCACGAGGATCCAACTTACCACGAGAATCAGCCTGACAGCCACTGCACCGGACCTGGCTCACAGCTGTACACAGTCTGCACAAGCAGGGAGAACTTCTGACTGAGCAAAGCCTTCTAGCAACGAGAACAGTGATTACCATACATTCTTTGCCTTCCATGACAACTGCTTTCACAGTTGTGCTACTCTGCTCCAATACACTTTGAATCCCCTTTGCCAGATTTTAACACTTGCTGCTACAAACTTGTAGTGTAAGTACACAGTTAGAAAGAGTCCAGAGGAGGCCAGAGAGATGCTCTGAGGGATGGAGCACCTCTGCTCTGGAGACAGGCTGAGAGAGCTGGACTTGTTCAGCCGGAAGAAGTCATGTCCCTGGGGAGATCTTAGGGCAGGTTCCAGTGTTTAAAGGGTCCAACAAGAAAGTTGGAGAGGGGCTTTTGACAAGGACCTGTAGGAACAAGACAAGGGGGAAAGGCTTTAAACTGACAGAGGGAAGATTCAGATTAGATTTGGGGAAGAAATCCTTCACTGTGAGGGAGGCTCTGGCAAAGGGTGCCCAGAAAAGCTGTGGCTGCCCCATCCCTGGCAGTGTTCAAGACCAGGTTGGACAGGGCTTGGAGCAACCTGCTCTAGTGGAGAAAGTATCCCTGCCCATGGCAGGGGGTTGGAACTGATGAGCTTTAAGGTCCCTTTCAACCAAAACTATTCCACGATTCTACAAAGCTGCATTCATGTCCTACACTGTAAGAATGCCCAGGTAATAACCTTGGTATCTTAGAATCACAGAATCATAGAACAGTTAGGGTTGGAAAGGACCTTAAGATCATTCAGTTCCAACCCCCCTGCCATGGCCAGGGACACCTCCCACTAAACCATGTCACCCAATGCAGTGTCCAACCTGCCCTTGAACACCGCCAGCGATGGAGCATTCACAGCTCCCCTGGGCAACCCATTCCAGTGCCTCACCACACTTACAGTAAAGAATTTCTTCCTCATATCCAATTGAAACTTCCCCTGTTTAAGTTTGAACCATTACCCCTTGTCCTATCACTACAGTCCCTAATGAACAGTTCCTCCCCAGCATCCCTATAGGCCCCCTTCAGATGCTGGAAGGCTGCTATGAGGTCTCCACGCAGCCTTCTCTT
>JANRGW010034065.1:0-17299 GCA_024733675.1 Psilopsiagon aymara | reverse complement strand
AGGGGGCCTATAGGGATGCTGGGGAGGGACTCTTCATTAGGGACTGTAGTGACAGGACAAGGGGTAATGGGTTTAAAGTGAAACAGGGGAAGTTCAGGTTAGATATAAGGAAGAAGTTCTTTACTATGAAGGCACTGGAACAGGTTGCCCAAAGAAGTGGTAAATGCTCCATGCCTGGCAGTGTTCAAAGCCAGACTGGACAGGGACCTGGGCAACATGGTCCAACGTGACGCATCCCTGCCCATGACAGGGGGCTGGAACTAGATTATCTGAAGGTCCTCTTCAACCCAAAACATTCTTTGACTATGTGAATAGACTACTAAATTTACAGACTTTGGTACAGCAGAGGGAATAAGATGCAAAAACAGTTAAGCAAAACATCTTGTTGCAATTCAGGTGGCCAAGCACAACAGAGATGGCTTTGCCCCCATGCAGCCAGAGGTCATTTGCCACTGTCACCTACTACAGGCAAATAAAAAAGGAGCTGCCTAATGGCACTTGCATAGCAGCAGAGAGCACGACAGAACATCCTGCCACTCAATTTACACGCTGATGGCTTTTAATGGCACCTAATCTTGTTTGTTATGGAGGCTGAATACTCAGCAGTAGAATTAATAAATATTTTCACATACTTTATGAGGAAGCTGTCCCCTTAATAGCCCTAGCAGAGGAAAAAGTCACTGTATGTAAGTTCAACTAGTTAGCTCTGAAGCTAATGAGAATATCATGCTATCCTAGGCTTTTGCCATCCTGGGAATTATTTGTTCCATCTGAAGCTTTTCCTATGGAAATCTTTTTTGGCCAGCCAGTACAACTGAGTGGACTGATGCATTTTCTCTCTAATATGGCTGCTTAGTCAAGAGTTTCATTTTATGCTTTTGGAATACTGAAATGCACTGCTGAAGGTTCTATAAGCAGAGCCCTGCCTCACTCTTGTTAAGGTTAATACAAGGAAGAGGAATAATCAAGCCCCATGCCCTACTCGTACAAGCTCAGTATTTTTGAGTGCAGTGAGAAAGTACACTGGCAAATCTCTCAGCCTCAGGCCGCATGATCTGTGTGGCCTGCCACTGGACCAAATGGTCTTTTGTCTTCCTGTAGCATTTAAACTGCCCCAAGAAAGTCACAGAAGATCTGCATTTAGTGTCTTAATTCAGATACCAGTATTCACTATACAGTGTTTGGAGTTCACGTATTTGTGTTCCATGCTTTCAGATACTGGTGTAATTGAAATCTGCAAGAGTAAAACAATGTCCAAAGTCACTTGGTTCTTTCCTCCTGATAAAGATCAAAGTTCTGAAGAGCTCAGTTTAGCAATCAGACACACTAATTCCTTCCAGTAAGTTTTCCCTGATGTCTCAGGTCTGGAGTCAAGTGCCTACATCCTGCTGTAAGCATCCTGCAACAGGGAACACAGCAGTCTTCTACTCACACCTCCACCCTTGAGCATGCAGAAAACATCAAGAGCAACACAGTTCAATCTCATATCCTGTGCTTCTATTCCATCATATCCTTGTGTTTCTGATGTTCTCTTCAAGCTTACTAGGCTGACAGTGTATTTCTGATGCAGCTATTTGGGTTGGAGACTTCCAAGGCTCAATTTACATTAAATTCAAAACCAAATTTCAGGATTAAATTTTGTTTGTTTTTTTTTTTTCTTGTGTGGGTGGGGAGGAATCTTACTGAACCAACAATTAACGTATTTGCATTTTATGTAAGGCTGTTATGAATTTGTCCAACCTGCAGTTTGACACCTCCCTGTGCAGGACACTACACCCTGTCAGCAAAGGAAGATAGTAAACTATTGAATTAATGCAATAGGATATTAGCATTGCTGCCTTTACCTAAGTAATATTTTGTTATTACTTGAAGTTACATTAATTATCAAACTAGTTACTAAAAAGTAAATAACTGACCTTTTCTACTGTTTCTACTGTATACATGCATATATGAACACAGGCACATGCATACATATACATACACACACAAGGCTGTACTGATAGCTTGACAAAACAAATCTGAGTTTTCATTAATTAGCTTTTCATAGGATTTCAGTTAACTGACACTGCTCTGCTATGTTCCAAAGTTATTAACTCATAACCAGTACCCCTTCTCTCTTTCTCGTTCTTGTGTAGGACCCTTTCCTGTAGCTCATTGTGTTCGTAGGTTTTGCCATGAGAGGAAAGACAGGAATATCCACTCTGATACTAGAAAAATGAAATCTAGACCAGGACTCACAAACAGAACAAAGTGGAGCACCGTGCTAAGATTAAGTATGGTTTAAATAGCCATGGTAGTTCCAAGTGGTTTCAAATGCTGTAACAAAGGTGCATCCCTAAGACCTATCAAGTGCTGTACATCAGTGTAAAATCATGGAGGGAAAAAAAGAAGGAAAAAATTGACTTTACCAGAAACAGCCATAGTATCACTGATCCATGCAATTGAAAATATCCAGTCCTTATGTCCATCCTAAAAGGAAATAATGACAGATTTTTCTGTGTTGTTATACTGTAGAGTAGTTTCAAAGCAGAGAGCTATTCCTCACTCTGAATTTTAGCATAAACTCAGAAGGACACTTCTGCATTAAAAAACATACATATAAGATCCCAGTAGCAAGCTGGAGCAGTTGGAAATACCCAACAGTAATGTTAACTTGGTTTGATTCTGAAGTGTATTACTCATAGCAAGCATTAGGTTACAGAAAAACAAGTCGCTGACCAATGACAAGTTGACCTCAGTCCTAAGGACTTATATTTTCCATTTTGAAAGCAGCATTCTTTACTTCTACAAAGTAGCTATGTCTCTACTATAAAAAGTAACAAAACCTTGGTTCATGATATATGACCTACAGATTAATTTTTCAAAATATTTCAATTATCTTTTATTTAGAGAAACCTGGAGGGGCAGAGGGGGGAAGACCATAAGGCTATAGTTCCATTTGAAAAGCTGTAAAATCATAACAGTGCACAAATTAATAGTAAGACATAAATCTTCAGGCTTGAGTCTTTCTGCAGCTGATTATCTGCTACTGCAGAAACTCTGACCTGACCTCTGCTATTAACATCTATATGAAGTCCAGACCAAAGAGGAGGAATGAGAGAGAAGCGCTCAGCAACACCACCATATTCATTTCAGCCTTATTTAAGGCTGGCTATTTAAAAAGCACTCACAATGTTTCAGAAATATTAGCAGTACCAGAGTCTATCAAACTGTCATAAGACACTGGGTTAGAACTAATCCTCAAAGTCAAGTTCCACTCCTAGAATAATACATATACAAGTGAAATGGACAGGAACCTGGCTGAGAGATGATTCCCTCTCATGGCTGAGAGACATAACAAAATATGCTTTTGTCAAAGTGTATTTGGTGGCGTATATCTGTTTATGTTCATCGTGACTGTGGGAAAGAGGCAGGAAAACACAGGTGTGCAGCTGTTCTATGACCTTCACACTCTGCCACACCAGAGCGCCTGGCCAAAGCTCTCAGCATGCACAACAGGGAGATGACAAGAAGATGCACGGCCCCATGAATAAACAGAGATCTGGCACAAACCCGGCTGTTTTTCAAAGGGTAAAAAAGCAGGACCCTTTTGTAGCTGAATCAAAGCCTCACCTATGTGTGTAGGAATTTTCTCAGTTACCCGAGACTCCTGGCATCAGCTACAATGGGGCTTCCCAGCTGGAAGTGCGGGCCTGGATGATGATTCAGTAGTATTTGGGGATGTATTTCCTCTTAATCACTATTCTGTCTATCCAGTAATGAGTTGATGCATTGCTAATTTTTGTCAGTACTTTACTTACATATAACTGATTCCTTTATTGTACTTAACTATATATACCTGATCCACATTAGAATTCTTAATAAACTGTGCATGTTATATACAGCTATTGCGTGGTCATTTTGTTGCATACCCTGCCTGTCAGCAAAACAAGCTGCACTGGAGAAGACAAAAATTTGAAGAATGTGTATAATCTCTCCAACTTCCCAAAAAAGCTTTTTCACTAAAGCTTGTTTCAGAGGTCATCACCACAATTAGACTTTAGCATCTAGGATTCTGTCAAGTGCTTTTCAAGTGCTTAAAAGTAAACTGAAGTAGACCTGAATCAGTGTGAAGAAGAAATCTGACAGAACCCTGAGAATCTTCTCACGTTTGTGTACGTATTCATAAATTTGAGACAGCCTGATCAGGAATATTTTCAAGCTTTTCAAACTTCTGCTACAAGACTCCGAAATCTGTACTTTGTTCTGAAATTCATCACTTCAAAGCAGAACTTCTTGTAGGTGACTGAACAAACTTACATCTCCCACACAGACAGGATCGAGTGTAGGTAGACGATAAACTGCAAGACTGTTGGGGTTGTCTCCACCAGTGGCCAGAAGGGTCCTGGAGGGGTTGAGCTCAATGGCATGGATACCACATCCCTGCTGGTTCACCACTCCGGGTTCACGATCTTTCAGAATAGGAATCTTGGTAATTTGGCCAGTCTGGACATCTACTACAAATAACTGGGAAAATAAACAAACAAAAAACAAAACCAGGAGATGTAAGTTATCACTGAACAAGTCAGAAAAATGAGATGGTCAAATACTGTCCCTCTTTTGAATTGATATTCTTTTCAATCCACAAATGCTGCAAGTACGGCCGAAAAATGCATAAATTTCTTCCTAAAAGAAGTAAATTTAATTACAGAGCAATTTATTTCCATTTGGTTTTCACAGCAATGGAAGACAGAAGAGAGATTTGTCATGGGAAGTTTCCCATTTCACAAAGCCCTTGACTCTTGACTGTTCAATACTATGACAAAACAATACTGGTTTTCTGTTTCTTGGTACCACAGTGAGAAAGAGACCCACCTCAAAACAGGCAGTAAGCCCTAGGGGGCTCATCACACATCTCTTACCTCCCAGATAAGATACCTACCATGAAGTTTTTGTTTTGGCAAACAGACACTTTATAAATTTATATAATTGGAGTTTGTCTTTTGGAAATATAGATAGATTAGTAATTAAATACAGTACCCCCAGTGCAAACATCTGAAAAAAGGCATCTAGCAACATACCTCATCCCACAAAAAAAAAGCTGGGGCTCTCTGTCATTGCCCCCTTGGCAAAAAACTCAGTTAAAGGCTTACACCTCTTCAAACAGACGTTATTTCACCCAGAGTTATGTCAGTTAAAACGTGTAACATTATGTGGCTATAGTCTAAACCAGAACAAAGGTTTACATCGCCTGACAAACTGCACTTTCATTTGAGAGGCTCTTGTGTTGGACTGTTTCACAGATAATGTTTGGAGGGCAGCTGCACTAACAATAAAACGCATATAACAGAGGGCACAAAGCCCTGTGAAGGGATGTGAGTGAACTGAGGAAATGGAAGATCTGAAGCTGACTTGGCACTAAGGAAAGTGATGTAGAATCACAGCCCTGGGGTATAATTAAAACCTACCTCCTAAACCCCAAGTTCATTTCTTCTACAACCAAAGCCTCTGGAAGTGAACTGAAGATGGAGAAGACAACAACAACAACAACCCAAAACAAAAGAAAAACAAACAAAATACCTCAATGCAATTAAAAAATACAGACCTGTCCTGAGTTCAGCAGTAGCAGTCATTTTTCTCTCTCTTAGTAGCTGGTGCAGTGCTGTGATTTTGACTTTCAGCTGGAGAACAGCACTGATAACACCGATGTTTTCAGTTACTGCCCAGTAATGTTCACTCTGACCAAGGACTTTCTGAGTCTCTTGCTTTGCCAGGGAGGAGAGGAAGCAGAGACAGGACACCTGACCCAAACTGACCAAAGAGGTATTTCGTACCACAGCACGCCATGCCCAGTATAGAAACTGGGGGGAGTCACCTGGAAGGCCCAGACTGAGGCTTGTGTTTGGCTGGGTATCGGTTGGCAGTTGTATTCTCTTCGCTTGTATTTCCCTTATCATTATTACTATTGCTGGCAGCAGCAGTGGTTTGTGTTATACCTTAGTTACTGGACTGCTCTTATCTCAACCTGTGGGAGCTGAATTCTTTTGATTCTGCTCCCCATCCCTCTGGGAGCGAGGGGAGGAAAAATACGGGAGTGGGTGAGCAGCTGTGTGGCTCTGGGCTGCTGGCTGGCCTTAAACCATGACAGCTCTTTGTGGCACCCAACATGGGGCATGAAGGGTTGAGATAACAACAGATCTGAACCGAATGTGTCTAATTGTATCTGTGATAAGCATTCATTGTTTCGGATTAACAGTCACTCATCAAAATGCTGATTTATTCGCTCTCAAAGCTGTTGCTCTTGATCTCAGGGTTTCAGCATGTTGTATCTTACTTACAGCCAGTATTTGCCGGTTTAGTGTTTACTGGCTGGGGGGCCTGGGCTAAGGTTCTTGTTTTGCTGTACTTTATGGTAATGACTTGTAATACAATAGAATCATTGACTATGAAACTGATCTGCCTTGCATTCCCAGTGTGGTCATCACCTCTATACTTTGGGAGGTATATAATGGCAATTTAGCAATCACATCATTTTTTTCCTCCTTGGGTGGTCAACCTATGAAGAAGACATTCCCTCACACCTTCAGCTCCCCCACCAAACTATTTACAGCATCATTTGAGAGTCCTGAAGGTTTTGGATGGCTTTTGAATACCCTTAAGACCTGCCTGCTGATTGTGATGAGGATCTCCATGTTGGCACACATACAGAGTGTGTTTTATCCACAGTCATATCATCTGATCTCAAAAGTTAAGCAGGTTTGGGTTTGGGTCTGGTCTAGGGTTAGATGATGATATAGGAGGACAAAGAGATTTTCCCAAAGGCTGGACAGTCACGAGTGGCAGGGCGTGTGGGCAAATATTCAGGCCAGTGGGCCCCTTCAGTCCTTTGGAACTTCACCACTGAACAAGTGCGAAATCCAGAAAAACTAGTAAAACACTTAAATGAGGTGTCATCATTCTGGTCACACCAGCGAGAGACAAATCATGGCAAAGTGCAGAGGCTTGGCCTATGCCTACAGAGCTCTGTTCAACACTATCCAGCACCTTCAAAGGAAAGAAGATGTCTCTGGATCTGAAGGCAAAGCAAGAGATAACACAGCTACTGAAACTCCAAGCACAGCAACTACATCAACCCCAATGACAAGTACAGCAGCTACTCAAACCCTGACTACAACAGACAACAGAGCTACTCCAACTACAACTACAGCAGCTACACCAACCCCAGTGACAAGTCAGCAGCTACTCAAACCCCGACAGCAACAGACAATGCAACTGCTGGTGCTACTCAACCCCAAGCACAGCAGCTGCACCAAACCCGACAACAGATACTGCAAACACTCCAACCTTAGTGACAGAAACTGCAGTCCCTCCAACCACAGTGACAGTCACTGCAGCTAAACCAAAGGATTTCGTGCTAATATCAGTTGCCCCTGTAAGCAATGAGAAAAGCAAACAAGAGGCAGAAAGAGCAACCCATACAGTTAAGAAGGATGAAGAACCAATGCACTTACTACAGGGGACAGCATCTGAACAAGTGCTATTATTACATGAATCAGAGGAAGAGGAAGAAGAGGTGACTTCTTGACCCTGGACCTCGACCGACCTACGGAATATGCGAAAAGATTTCAGCCATCTTCCTGGTGAGCACATCATCACCTGGTGGCTCCAATGCTGAGACAACGGGGCTGATGGTCACTAACTAGAAGGTAGGGAAGCCAAGCTGGAATCACTTGCTAGGGAAGGGGGAATTGACAAAGCAATTGCAAAAGAAAAATGGGCCCTCAGCCTTTGGAGGCAGCTCTTAGCAGCTGTGAAGGAAAGGTTTCCCTACAAGGATGATGTTACGTTATTCAGCCAACTGGACTACAGTAGAGAAAGGCATCCAGTCCCTGAGGGAATCAGCCATTCTAGAGATGATCTATCACAGGCCAGATGTCGGGATGCATCTGTAGATCCAGATGAAGTTGAAGTTATATGACCCATGCAGCAGAAACTTACATGGAGTGCACCATCACTAAGGAAATTGTTCTGAAATGGTTTGTCAGAGATTTCTGGATGGACAGAAAAGAAATCCAGAGGTTCTCAGAGAGAAGCTATACATACAAGTTTTGTTAGGTGAACTCCCACAGACTGCAGATCTGTTCTTTAAGAAGTGTAAAAAAAGAAAATTTAGCAGCATAACTATTATTCTTGATCTACTGAGCTATCAAAATATTAATGTCAAATTAAAACCTGATACAGTGTGGTGTGTTAAATTCATTCTGCAGTGAAAGCTGAAATCTACTTATCCCTATTTGTGAGTTGAGTTTGTCTACCCAAACTCCTGTTCCTTGGTAGGCAGCAGTCCTGCACAAACAGATGACAGGTCCTACAGGGACTGAACATGTGTTTAGTTCTTTATTTTGCATGCAGGTGTGGAGTCAGCCTGCAGCTGAAATGCAGGTGAATAAGAAGGAGGCACTCCTCACTTCTCTCCAAGCCCTTCAATACAGTTCACTGCCAGAGACAGCTAGTGAAAAAAACAATGCACACAGCAGCCCCTCTGCCCTAACCACATCCCTGAACATTAATACCTGCACTACAGGACCAGTAATTCCCTCTCCTCTCATATTCCTTTGTCCTTCCCCTGTGAGTGCATATCCTCTTTTCCTCCCTAGCATTTTCTTCCAGCAGAAACATCCAATTCCACCCCCTATCCTCCTTCAACTACTGAAAAATAAGCCAATCACAAAATCAACAGTTAAGTACCTAAGATTAACACTTGCAGGTGTCATCTGCAGTGTTAAACTGGCATCAGAAGAGCCCATTAGGAAAGCACATCCACAGCTCAGGATATCCATGGAGCCAGAGAAATTGTGCTTCAGCTGCAAGAGATTCATATTCATTTTCCCACAGGAAGTTTCCAAATTAAGGTGTTCTCAGAAGCAGCAACAGGACATATTTCTTGCAGTGCTTTCACCTACTCGTACCCCACTCTAATACATTGTCAGCCCTTGAACTGCTTTATCATTTTCTCACTTTCCTCCTCCAGTTGCACAGCATTACTGCAACCAGAACAGCAACTATTCTTACAGCGAGAAACTTTGCACAGTTAAGGGGCCTGACTTTGCAGTTTCAGCTGTAAAGTTCTTAGCAGTAACCTCTCCCCTTGTTTGGGAAGGAACTTAGCACAGTGTGGGCAGCTTAAAAACAATCATGGCCAACCTAGAATAAAATAAGGAAGCACTGTCTGCGTATGTTACTGTCATGCATCACCTGGGGCAGGACAGGAAGCCAGAAGCTCACACTTGCATCACTGATTGTCAAGAAATCATCCCTGCAAATCCAGCCAACAGAAGTCAAGAGAAGCCAAATAATTCCTAGACACTTCTAAAAGCAAAAACAGGGAGAAATGTTAAGACAGGCACCCAGCTAAAAATGCATAAAATCTGAACGCTGGATTAGAGTTTTAAAGACACTACAGTAAATAGAGTACAAATTACCTGGCTGCTTTTAAACAAGTGCAGTCAAAATTGCAGCATACAATGGCACAGATCTGAACAAAAACCTTCACTTGGCCTACTTTTTCCAAGCAGACAGGTACTTTCACTACTCTTGAAATAAGTACACCTGCAAATAACACCAAACCAGCCTGGAATCCAAGAGTGTTTACGAAGTCCTGATAGCTCAACAATAGATTTATTGTTTTTCTTTCTCTGAAGCAGGAATAAGAAATTATTTTCCAGCTACTCATTATATAGAAGTTGAAAAACAGCCCTAAGAACTTCTCCTGGATGCAGTGAACTCCCATCAACCCTGAAACAGTAAGCTGTGGATACTTGTCTATTGATTTTAAGCTCTGCAGATAATTCAGTTCCTCCTGCTAGTAAATTGTATGCAAGTCAGCATGCCAAATAACTTAACATCCAGGATTACTTAGCCAGGATCACTCTGGCCAACTGCTGCCGTAAGTCCAAAGACTGTGAGAAATGGAGCAGACCCGGCTATTATGTCCTCTGCAGGGCAACCTCATTCTAACAAGGAAACAGGCTGGATGACATGACATAAAGAAATCCATCTTCCCATATTATTTTTTATTTTAATAATTCAGATGTACAGCTTGCAACAGTGCCACCTGCACCGGGTCTGGCTGAGGCTGAGTTAATTTTCCCTACAGAAGGCATCATAGTGCTGTGCTTTGTATTAGCAGCTACAAAAGTATTGATAACACACCAGTGTTTTGGCCACAGCTGAGCAGGGTTTGCATGGTGTCTAGGCTGGCACCCCAACATTCCCCCTCACCAACATGCAGAGGGTTGCCAAGATCTTGGACTATCAAATTGTTCTGTTTTCCTTTGCTTCCCTGTGCGTTGCTTTTGCTGCCTTTATCTCGACTCATGAAGTTTTTGCATCTTATTTTCTCCACCATCCTGCTGAGGAAGAAAGTGAGAGCAGGTTGGTGGGCACATGGCCTTTAACCAAGGTCAACCTACCACTCACTCAAGGACCAAGGCAGACACTAAACATAAGCACCCTTCTCATGCACCTGTAACTGAAAGCACTGACTTTATACAACAAGATAAAAAACAGATCTCTGAAATGCCATTTCAAGGCAGCACATAGGCTCTCTTGTGTTTTCCAAACAAACTTTTTTCTAACAAAATTCTTGAGTTAACTGTAGAGTGGTAACCTGACCTGCAGCATGTTTTTATTACACAAGGATGGAAATGGATTTACAAGGCACCAAGAACATGCATAAATGACTGCTTATTCTTAACAGAAGAAACATTCACAACATGCTGTGTGCCCCAGCCCCTCACATACTGCTCTCAGAAATAACAGGCATATTCTTGTCATTCATACTTACGTTTCAGACAAAGCAAAGAAAAACTCATTACCTTGCTAAAAATAGAGTCCCTAAGAGAGAATCAATCACAATGAGGTTTCACAATTGGCTTAAACCAATCTTTGAGAATTTATGTGCTTCTTCTTTAACCACCCCAACAGTCTCATCACCTTTCTGACAGCAGCTAGTCCTCAGGTAGCTGCAAGGTCAGCTGGATCCTGTCTTTGCCTTTGATGGAAAGGACCCCACAAGAAAGCCTATCTGAGCGAAAACAAACTTGTCCAACCAGCTCCCCAAGGACACGCACAGTGACAGCAAGAACAGGAAGGTGGAAACGTCCCATTCTATAGCTGCACAACTCCCGACCAGCTGAACCTGGTGACAGAAACTTCACCATCAACCAAGCTACAAAAATGACATCACTGTTCTCCTCCAGATACATTTTTTTTTTTGCTAACAAAGGCAAGACAATGCTTAGAGAGTCATTACACCACTACTATGGCTAGTCATTCTGAGTAGCACCATTTTTTTGCTGGTCTCAAGTCTTGCCTTTTATTCAGATTGTGAACATCTTTCTTTATGTTCCTAAAATCCTTGGCATAACGTTCTTCCATTTTTTGCAATACAGATTTATAGGATATACCAAGACTCAATAAACATGGACTCTTTAAAGACTAATATATCAAGCTTGTATGTCCCCCTTCCAGTAGGGATCAGAACAAACAATACTGGAAAGTGTCCCTGTCCAAGGCAGATGGGCTGGAACCAGATGACCTTTAAGGTTCCTTCCACCCCAAGCTATTCTACGATTTTATGTCCAGCTTTTCATCCACCAGTACCTCCAAGTCCTTCTCCACTGGGATCTCTTAGTCCCTTCATCCCCAGACTGTAGTCACGCCAAGTGACACCACTTGTCACCAGTCTCCATTTGGACACTGAGCTGCTGATCACTACCCTTTTGATAGGAACATCCAACCAATTCCTCCCCCACCAAACAGTCCACCCATCCATCCAGTCTGTATCTCTCCAATGCAGAGAGAAGGATGTTCTGAAAGACCATGCCAAAGGCCTTACAGAAGTACAGACAACATCAGTAGCTCTTCCCCTGTCCACAGATGTAGTAGCTCCATCAAAAAGGTTGGTTATGAAGGACTTGCTCTTGAAGTGACAGCTGTCTCAGATCATCTCCCTGTCCTCCTTGTGCCCTAGCATAGCTTCTGTGAGGATCTGTCCTATGATATTCCCAGGCACAGAGGACAGGCTGACAGGCCAATAGTTCCCAGGGCTCTCCTTTTCAAAAACGGGAGCAGTGATTCCATTTTCCAGTCACCAGAGACTTCACTTGACTGCCATGACCCTTCAAGTATCATGGAGAGCAGTCTGGAAAGTACACCAGCTGTTCACTAATGTTACGAGAAAAACTACTCACAGGTTTTGCAGTACAGGTGACACAAATGGGTAATGGCCTCACACATCCTCCTTGAAAGGATCTAAAGCATAACAATCAAGAATGTAAAGAAATCACCTGAGAAGTGAGCAGCAGTAAAAGCAGTCAGTTCACAGAATCACCGAATGCTTAGGGTTGGAAGGGACACCCTCCACTAGAACTTCACTGACACCGAATTCATATTTCCAGAGTCAAGATGATGCAATCAGGCATTCCACCTTGTTATGAAACTGTAGCAGTACTAGCTAATAGGCTAGTCACTTTGATGTCGCCGAATTTGCCCACTGCCAAAATCGTATTTGTCAGTTTTCATCTGTGCCTTGCCCTCTGCATTTAATTTCAGGAAGCTGTCAGACAGTTAACACATGTTGACTGATGTCAAACGATGGAGAAGTGAGAGTTCAGCTGCTTAAGGGCATCTCTACCACCCACCCCGTACCTGGCACAGAAACCAGGCTCTGAAGACATGCATGGCTATCATGTGCAGTTGACAGAAAAACAAATGCTCTTGAGACAAGAAACAACATGTGGCTATTTACATGTATGCCACTAAAGAAGGGTGAATGGAAGTGTCAGTTAAAGGCATCTGAGATTTATTTACACTGAGTTTCTGTCACTGTTCAGTGGACTTTGAGTAGAGCTACAAACTGCAGGAGCTTGACTTCTCATTCCTTCCCTGGGATCAGAAACTACAGTCTTCATGATTCTTCATTACATGTGCAAAGCCAGAAGATCTGTTAACTTGCAGAGCAAGCAGAAACCATTTTCCCCCTAATGAATACATAATCGTGGATGGAAGAGCAACTGCGCACTGTATTCTCATCACTACAACCCCAGAACAACAAAACTAAGTTATAAGTGTATTAGATGCACCAAACAGATGTGGGATCTCCTGAATGAATTTGAAGTCTCTAAGAAGAAACAAGAGCTGGTGTGTTTAACAGCAGGGCACCCAAGGTAACACATGGATCTACCAAGGAGAGAAAATGTATCAGCTAGCACTCATAAAGCAACCCAACCCATTCATGCCTTGGAAAAGCTGAAAACAGAATAGAACATTCCATAAAGAAGTTTTTGAACACAAATACATCTATCAGGCCTGCCTAAAACAATTTAAAAACTAAAAGAACCTATATTCCAGGCAGTTACATTCTTAAGCAATTAGATACTAGTAAGTTTCTTGTATATAGGTAATTAGTTTGGACTTTGGTATATTTTTTGCCCTTAACTTCACAACTAGTGAAAGAATTATGTCCTGAACACAGAACTAAGGGAACAAAAGAAGCTTCAAAATGATTACTGAAACTTACTAGAAGCTGCTTTACTCTTCATTTCCTGAAATATAAAGCAAAAAACCAGCAATCTGCAGCAATCTCATGTTCAGTGTTCTCATTTGCCATAAGCTGTCTCCTATGTAAACTTCAAAGTTTTTCTAAGAAGCCTGAACAGAAGATGCTGATTACAGACAGAACTTCCTTCTGAGAATCTCAGAATCAGCCTTTGGTAATTTAGATGCCACGGTGACACACCCTAAATGTTTGTACCTCTCAGAGGTCTGTCCACTTATTCATCTGAATTCAGAAAACATCAAGAAGCCCACTGCATACAAGATTTAGGAGATTCTTGTAAGCATGAATCTGGCCTCAGAAAAGCACAGGTGATAGTGATTGAATTTTTAGACATCTGAATGCTTGCATAGGGTCAGTAATTGCAAATTTATCAGGAAAAGTGGGCACCTTTAAAAAAGACAAATATTTGATTCACAGCTGGCCAGCTATGAACACCCAAATCCACTGTAGAACAATGAAGTTATTTCATACACACAATCATACTCAGGGATACTTTTAAGGCTAAGAAGTTACACCAAATAATTAAGCAAGTTATAATCATCATTAAAAAAAAGCAAAATAGAGAGCTCCATAGTCTCTTCAATGTTTATAGTGACTAGTACTGTCAGGCAACTAAAAGCAAACCTACCGATGACAAGACCATATTTATGCTTTGTTATTAAAAACAGTGAATCCTTCAGGCACAGCATTGCCAAGGGCAGTTTTTAAATTAAATGCAAAAAGCTCTCAGCAGCACACTCAAGCTTTGATTAAAATAACTGCTATGGTTTGTATTTTTCTGTTGCATTAACGTAATAATTATGCGCACCTACAGTGCAGCAAATCCCATTCAGGTCAACCACATTGTTTCAGATTTACTCCCAACTTAAATGCCACAACTTCAGCATATGAGAATTGGCAAAGGAATTCTTCTTTATTAGGTCGCTTACTCAGGAGATGAGAGAGAAAATCTCATAATTAGAGTGTAGGGTTCAACACTCTACTTGTTCAAATGTGAACACAAAGCAACTAAGCTAAAGCTATTACAGTATTCATAATTCATACATAATTTTTCACAGTGCTGAAGTGAATTCTTTCTTAATCACTATATTTTGCTTAATAAAAGAAGAGGACCACCTATAATGTTATGTCTAGCTGTGGAAGCATACACTTCTTTGCAGTATATGCAGTGGGAACAACAATATGGTTGAATCCCTCTCCAGTTCCACAATTGTTTCATCCCAAACAGTTTTCTGCTAGGTTGCATTAGTAATGTACTTGCCTATTTATCTTTGCTGCAGCAGCGCTGGAACGGCAGAAGTTACAGAACACAGCAAAACTACCCCAGCTCCATAAAACACACAGTCATCTTGCTAGACTAAGCAAGATTTTCAAAAGCTTGTGTTTCAGCAGGAGTTAGTCTCCTGTTAAGCTGTTCCATGAGCAGTGCTGGCTGCTGCCCAGCCAGGACTATGAACACATAGGGAGAAAGAAGGCAGAAAGATTCAATTCCAGGCTTATTCCAGTGAAAAGATTGTTTTGTTTATACAGCTAATCCTTGCTTCTTACAAGCTACTGCATGAAAGCCTCCTGCTGTGTTACTATGAATAACAGAACATCTGAAATAGAAAAACAAAATCACACCACTTTCCCTTGCAGGTCAGATCACTAAGCACAGCTTCTGCACTGAAGAATCCTGAGGCAAAGAAGCAGTCAGACCTACTGACAAACTGAGGTCTAAGGACTGCTTGATCTATACATTCCTTACAACACTTGCTTAACTTCTGTGTCACTAAGCAGCTTCCAAAGAACAAATATGGGATTTTGAAACTACTTCAATCAGAACTGCATATGTGAAACTGCAACCTCAGCCAACAAAATTGGGCTACTTACTCCAGCGGATAATGCTACCTAAGAGCCATGTTTTCCTTATTAATCACATAGATCATAATTTTAAAATTCCCCTTTTATGTTTCAGATCCAAAGCATCACTGCAACAGACAGAAGAGGTTTCAGTCTTTGCTGAAGCACATGAAGGTACATAAGCAAGAGAAGTTATATGAACATTGGAAACAGATTTAGAGTGAAAAATCATGCAGTCAACAAGCAAAGGATAATCCTGAAGTTCTGAAATATACTTTTTAAGCTAGGAATGTTTCCAGCTACTCCAATAAATATCTGGAATTTACCCACTGTTTTGAGTTTTGCAGCAACTTTTCAAACTCATCAGCACAAAACCACATATAAAACCAAACTGTGCTAAGACTGACTATAAGAAAAAGAGCAACATCTGCTAGGCAGATAGCTAACATTTAGCAAAGCTAAAAATTGAATCTCCAATCTCAGGACAATATTCAACCCCACTGCTGCTTTTCATCCCACAGACAGATGTAAATAATTTGGTGCAGATCAGACAGATGCTGCATGAGGTACAGGCATGGTGCTTAAGTTCGCAGCTATCTGCACAGTGCCTTATTTTCAGATGAGAAGGGGTCATCACTGAGCATTAACCTTCATTCAAAATTAATTGTGCATGACCTTGACTCCACTCCTAACTACTCATTAATATTTTCCCTGGCAGTCTACATACTTTGATTATGGTAAGCATCATTTAAGAAAGGGGGTGGCATAATTAACAGAAAGGACAGAACAGAGAGGTGGCACTTACTGTGTTGCATTTTGTCCCACACACCACTTGTCGATGGTTCAGCCACTGGGAGGCAAACACTTTGTTAAGGGTTCCGAGGTGAAATTCTCTCTCCTTCAGGAGGCTGGGAAGCTGCTGGGCTGCATATCCATGCAACAAGTGATGATAGCTGGACTCATTCTGCATCCTGACCTCTCTACCTTTCAGGTAGTACACCAGAGATCTTTTCACTGGGGGGAGCCTTTTCCTTTTGTGAACTGAGTGATCCCACCCATACTGCGGAAAACAAACACAGAAATGAGATAAAGCTACTAGAACAAACTTAAGGCACGACCCTTCCAAACTCAAAGATATTCTCAAGGAAATACTGAATTTTTCCAAGGTATTTTGGAGTACCATGCACAGAAATAAACTCAGAAATGCCTATACAACCCTTAGCAGTGTAAAATCTAAAGAAACAACACTGTGAAGACATCAAAACCAGTCCACGCCGGTTCGGCACCGCTGAGACGCCGGACTCTTATAGTAACAAGAGGGAACCGAGAGGGCAGCCCGAAAGCCCCCAGCCGTGAGCTCGGAGGGTTTGAAGGGGGTGATCACCCGGTACCGACCCCGCCATTAATGGGTCTCTTCCCCCGTCCTGGAGTGGGACAGCCCTGCAGCATTGCTCAACCCGAGGGCACCGGCCGTTATGGGCCGAACGGCTGAACCCAACGGGAGCAGCGCGGGGCAGCAGGAGGTCAGGTGAGCTCCTGGTGCCAGCGGGGCGGGGAGCGGCGAGAGCTGCATCGCACCGGGACACCCCCCAGCACCGGCGACGGGACTGCTCTTCACCCCCCCTCATATACCTTATACAACAAGACCCCCCTGCCCGCCCCAACCGGGCACAGCCCGGTCAGGGTCACCCCTTCACCCAGACACCGCCACGTTCCCCCCACACCGGGGACAACGACTTCCCCCCGCCCCACATCACAGACCGACGCCCGCGCCTCCGACCTACCGGCTCCCCTTGGAGCCCCCCGGGCCCTGCGGCAGCGGCAGCCGCCGCTTTCCGCTTCCTGCTAACTGTTTTC